>PVIW01010401.1:0-44447 GCA_004026585.1 Noctilio leporinus
GTTTTCCCATACAGTTGGTTCCCTTTGAATTTTGCTGATATTTTCTTTAGCTGAACAGAAACTTTTCAATTTCATATAGTCCCATTTGTTGATTCGTTCTTTGATTTCCTTTGCCCTTGGTGAAGTATCAGTAAACATATTTTTGCGTAGGATATCTGAAAGTTTACTGCCTATATTTTTCTCCAGGACCTTTATGGTGTATGCCTCCATCTTGACCAGAAGTTAGGATATGTTTATTCTTAGAGAGAGAGGAAGGGAGAGAGGAAGATAGAGAAAGAAACACTGATGTGAGAAAGATCAGTGCCCTCCTGTATATGCCCTGAATGGGGATCAAACCCACCACTTAGGTATGTGCACTGACTGGGAGTCGAACCACAAGTTTTTGGTGTATAGGACAATGCTCAATGCTCCAACCAACTGAGCCATCCAGTCATGGCTTCTTTTTTTTCTTTAATGTATACCCAGGAAGATTTTTTTCTAAGACATAAGGATTCTTAGATAAAAGACAAAACAAAAAATCCAGCAATGCAATTTTCATATTATCAGTAAAGTGTGATATAAACACCTACTATATGCAGGGTGCTATTTGACTGATTATCTGTTCAATTTAAAACTTAACTACCATAATGTTACTGACCTTCACTATTACACATTAGGATTTAGAAGTATCTATCCTATTCAGAAATTTATTATTTCAAAGAAGTTGAACAACCAGCTAAGTATTTGAAGTTGAATTCCTAGTTCTGATTATTTTCTTCTTACATTTGGGTTGGGGAGAAGAGGAGACAGGGTGGGGAAGCTCTGGCATAACAGAGTGAGGAGACTAGATTCTGGTCCTAGTTCTGCTTTTGTATACTGAGCAAGGCACTTAATTTTTCACTTTTACTTAGACCACTCATACATAAATTTAGGAGTTTGACTGTGGTAGGCTAACAAGTAAATGTGGGTGGTTGGAAGGGACAAAAGAAAAATAAAATTAAAAAGTTAGGAGTTCAGTAAAATGATATCTAAGATTTTCTACTTCTAAGTGTTGTTGATTGACAGGTGAGAAAATCAGAGGAAGAAGATAAGGATTGATGTGAGGCCCTCAAGCTCTGCGAGGATAATATTCTCACTCAGGGGCAGCAGAGGGTTTTGCTCACGAGATTGGCTATATGTAGGATGGCTGCTTGGAAGATTCTAGTTCCATCTAGACAAGAAAATTTCAGCCTATTTGGGGTTGTCCAGGGACAAACATAAAGGTGCATGAAGTTTTATTTCCCAGTGAGTTGTTTGAATCAGGCACTAACTGCTACTTCCTTACCCTGCTAGAAGAGCTGAGCAATATGAAGTTTATAAGAGATTTAAATGGTAACTATGCCTAAGATATATTGGATTTTTTTTTAATCTAGGAAAAAGAGGACAATGCTTAATAAAAGAAGCAATAATCACTAGTATAATTCAGCAACATCAGGGAGATTTTTAGACTAGAGAAGAAGTCCTGCTTCTCCCACGAACCACTGCATCACTGCCTTACCTTGATGGTGAAGCCAGGCTGCAGTACCCTACTGAGAGAACATAGTACTTTCTGCAGTTTATGACATAGGACGCCATATTCTTTCAGCAGGTTACTATAACCTAGCTTGATAATCAGGGCTTTAAATTCTTGCTTGATAATCCTTGCTTGAATCAAGTATTCAATTGGGGCCTGTAAGATGGTGATTTTTCTAATTTTATCATTCCCTTTGTAATAAATAAATTCTTCATTCTTTCTTGAGAAATGCTACGGACTTACGGATTTCTTTTTTCAAATGGTTTATAGTCAATTACCATTACTATTTTTGATGCTCATATTGTGCCAAAATTGGCCAGCTGGAGACCTCTCATGTACCCTTGTGACACAACTTCAATCATTTTTAAATGACTTACTGATGCCCTGGCTGGTGTGGCTCAGTGGGTTGAGAGCTGGCCTATGAACAGAAAGGTTGCTCGTTCAATTCCATATCAGGACACAAGCCTGGATTGCAGGCCAGGTCACTGGTTGAGGGCATGTGAGAAGCAACCGAACAATGTTTCTCTCAAGAAATTAAAAAAAAAAAAAAAAAAAAAAAATCTTTAAATGACTTACTGCTTTCCAGCACCACAGGATAGTCCACATTCACTTCTATTTTTCCAGCTCATATCTAGTAACCTAGATATGATAGTCCCCTTTAGTGAAAAATGTACTTAGAAACTAAGATATGGGTGTGCCAATGTTATTGATTCAAATCTAACATCACAAGAATTTCCCCTTGGCTTTATTTTATTTTATTTTTTTAATATGTGTATCTCCTTTTCCCTACAGCAAAAATCCTATAATATTAACACATGTTGACTTGTCATGAAAAAACTTCTGTTTTCAAATCCAAACATTGTTGCCCAATAATAACTCATGCTTGCACTTGCATTAGTTTTTGTTATAAAATTGCCTGTCAAAAATGTGTTAATACATCTACTTATTTGTTCTATCCTATAGTAGAGCAAGCAGTCTCAGAATTCCAATACCAACGTTACCATATAACAAAACTATGTAACGCTTAAGATTTCTTTGCAGTTCTTTTTATCCTGTGACTATATTCTAGTATCAATATATATTTAGAATACTATGTTTAAATATACATGAAGTAATTATTTTCTCTTGATGGTTATGTTACCAGCTTTCTATTGAGTTAGCCACAGTTGTTTCTGTCTGTTTTCATGTTGTGACAATTGAGCTAATACTATATTTCAACCCAACAGAAGCCTGTAATGCGGTACTCATCCACCAGAATTTCCCCAGCAAAGATGAACAACTTAGCAGGAAAAGCCCTGGTAAAATCTCCCAAGTTGAGAAGTAAGGACTTAAGCATTTCTAATTGTTTAACACACTATTTTTTTAGTCTGTTCTCAAATAGTTATTATCCAATGTTTATACATGCTACCTTACCAAAAGTTACTAAGAATTTAAGAGCTGAAATTGAAGGGATGCCTCATAAGTAGGCAATTTAGCAGCATTTGGTTTTAAATAGACTACATACAGCCAACTTTTACTTATTTGATTTATCACAAGACAGGAATGACAGATAATTTAAACCTGCTAATAGTAATAAGCATAATTATAGCCCTTCAAATCAATCCCTTCTTTCCACCCACACCTCCTGCCACCAGACCTATAACCTTGGGCAAGTGTCATGACTGGTATAGATCATCATCTGTAAAGTGAGGAGGATAGTACTTTCCTTGCTATATTATTGTGACAGATTAAGTAACATAGTATGTAAAACTATTAGCACAGTGGTTGGTCCCCTATGGACACTTAATGACATCTATTTTTAAAATCAATAACATTTATAGACTACAGCCATGTCTCCAAAATTATTAAAAGTGTATTCTAGATCAGCAGACCATAAGAGTTCCCTCTCAGTTAGGCAAAGATTGATATATGTTGGATATAGACCCCGAGTCATTTGACAGCAAAATATGACCCGAGCTCACTCAATAGTTAAAACCCGACCTGAACCACCATGAGGTTTTTATTCTATTTTATATAAAATTTCCTTTTTTTCCCTATAACATTAATTTTTGAATTTGGGGTACTGCCCTAGGTTCTGTTGGCAGTGCTAAATATACATATACCATATATCTTCTACATGAAAATTCTAAAATCTAAAAAAATTCTGAATCTTGAAACACAACTGGCCCTAAAGTTTCTGATAAAATAGTATGAATCTGCAGTTGCTTTCTTGGTGTGCTACACTCAAGGTTTATAAAATGTTAGAAAAATTGGTGGAATGAAATAGTATCACAACTTTTTTTTTTCTGTTTAGAATCCCAACAAAAGGTCAAAGAAGCTTGCCAGACATACTTTATGCAGCTACGCTCTGGCCTTACCATAGAAAAAAGAGCCTATTACATTAGGAAAAAAACCATCAATGGGCTTTCGCCAAAAGCAGGTAAGGGGAAACTGTATTTCTTAGTATTTCTTCAATATAGTGATCAGCCTCTATTTGCTTTCAGTTCCTACATCTAGATTATAATTTATTTCCCTGACCTAAATTTTCTTCTGGAAAAGACTGAAGATGATAAACTATTTTTAAGCCATTAAAAAAAAAAAGATCTATAATAAGTGTTTTTTTAAGTTTTATTTATTTATTATTTCCAGAGAGAGAGGAAGAGAGGGAGAGAAATATCAATGTATGGTTACCTTTTACCTGTCTCCAGCTACAGACCTGGCTGGAGACCTGGTTTGCAACCTGGTTATGTGCCCTGGCTGGGGAATCGAACCAGCAACCTATGGGTTCGCAGGCTGGCACCTTATCCACTGTGCTACCAGCCAGGGTTTAAGTTTTTAATATAATGGGGGAAATGTTTACTTTTCCTTCATTAAAACAGAATATAAAATTATATATACAGGCATACCTCAGAGATATGCAAGTTTGGTTCCAGACAACCACAATAAAGTGAGTATCACAATAAAGTGAGTAATAGTCTTTTGCTGGTAGGCTTGCTGTCAATATAATAAATGCAACATTTATAAAACATAATATAGCAAAGCATAATAATGTGAGGTATGCCTGTATATTTACAATACCTTTTAAGTGATTTTTTCATTTAAAAGTAGTAAACTAAAATGTTAATAATAGTTGCCTTTTGGGTGTTGAGACATGGGTAGCTAACACTCTTCCCCCTAGATTCCAATGGGTGTGCCAGGAAGTATTGATCCCTTTAGACTAAGGAGCAGATGAAGCCCTGAGGCTAGCCACCACTCTCAGCAAGCAGCTTTGACTGGGACTCTTCAAAACAGGGATGGGGGAGTGGGGACGGGATCTGGGCAGAGTGGGGACTGATAGTCCACTCCTCACCCCACCCCTGTCTTGCAACTGAAAAGTACAAAGAGCCACCTCCACTAATCACTTCCTGTCAGAAGCACCTTACACCAAAGACGAAGACGGTCTTAGAAGAAATTGGCCTTTGATGCTGTACCCATGGTCCAGAAATGTAACAGCACATATGTATCCAACATGTGACTGGTGATGAGGGTGGTGTGGGAGTGAGGAGGGAGGTAAGACACAGGACCCTGGCAAGTGCTATTCCAGAAAGCAGCCCCAAGTCTAGGTCTCCATGTATATTAGAAACTTCAGTGCATTTCTGTTGATGTGCCAATTTGTGGTATCTAAAGTAGGTGCAAGGTAGCTGCTCTAAGAATGCATGTACATTTAATAGTTAACACTCCATTGTTATTGTGAAGTACTTGCAATGGATTGGAATCCTTTATACATTATTCCTGGGAAACATTTATAACCCTTTGCAAAACAAAACAAACAAACAAACAAAAAACAAAAGCACCATCCCCCCAAATTTCAACATTTTGAAAATGAAAGAATAGGAGGTGCTATAATATTTTTTAAGTATAATTTTGACTCAGACATTTTAAATACTTGTTAAAATGCTTTTAAATTGCATCACCTACTTGAGCAAACAAAGTCAAAGTTGATGGTGACTATCAAGATGTGGAGAGATCATTAAGAAACTTGATCAGGAATTCCATGTTGCCATTTTAAGCATTATTCCTACCACAAATGTCTTAAATTCCCAGAAGCATACTGAAATTTCTTACTATTTTTAAATCATTTGAATTTAGAAGTTCACATACAAATTCAATATTTAACATCCCCTTAATATTTTATATATTTTCTTAGCATAATTCTATGATGTAAACAAAATACAATAATTCTTTCTCTAGGACCCATATAGGTAGTTCCTAAATCTTTGGTTTACCCCAGCATACCACTAAAATATCATTTTCTATGTACATTAGAACATTTTTTAAAAGTTAGAAGTACTGCTCTAAGTATCTTTGTTATTTAGACAGAGGACAGAATGGAGCTCACATCTCTATTCCCCGGGACTATTGGAAGTCTCAGAGTAGCTGCACACCTTACAGATGGGTATTTATCCCATGTTGGTTCAAATACTGTCCCTTCTTGCCCACAATCCCCTAGTCCATGGGGAACCAAGAAACTGAGGTTTCCTCAGGCAATGTCTGTCACTTTTCCCGCTTCTTTCTTCCCACCAAAACTTTCTATAAACATATATCAGCATGGCTTTCCATAGCTTCCCATGGCCTCCCATGGCCTTCATTCAGTAAATTAGCATCTTTAACCCCATTCAAGTGGTGCACTTCAACCCTTGAGCTAAGTTCAACTTGCACCAAAAGCTTTCATCTATCCAACAGCAATGGATAAAGTACAGCTCAAAAAAATAACAAAAAAATTTTTTTAAACCTTTTGAGGAAGGATTTTTTAAATTGCTAAAAGATTGTTTATGAGAACAAGTTTTTAATTATTAATAACAAGATTTTCATTTGTTACAGAGTCTTCCTTTTCCCTGAGCACATACAATGATCAGTCAGTTACTTTTGTTTTTGAGGATGGAGGTTATGAGATCTATGTTGAAGATTTGGGAAAAAATCAAGAGAAAGGTAGAATATTTTCTTTTGTCTGTAATGATATAATGATGACTAATAAATAATCAACTTACCCAAACCATACACAATGGATTAACTCAGACATGGCAAGTAGACTTTATGCCATGTGCTAACTCCAATATATTAACAATGGATGCCTAAATATCACTGTGTTGAGGAGGATTCAGAAGCTTACTTGGAATTTATCAGGAAAGAATGTTGATACTGAGAAGTCATATCTGTTGGGAAAGATGAAAGAATAACCGTACATATATATTTGGTATCACTAAATCACCTACTAGATTTTTCCAACCTTATCAATATCACCAAAGTAAAACCTCTAGTAGTCCTGGCTGGGGTGTCTCAGTTTGTTGGAGTGTCATCCTGTGAACTGAAAGGTCATGGGTTTGATTCCTGGTCAGTGCACATGTCTAGGTTACAGGTTTGGTCCCAAGTCAGGGTGTGCTCAAGAGGCAACTGATGGATGTTTCTCTATCACAGCAATGTTTCCCTCCCTCTCTCTCTTTCTTCCTTCTCATCTCTCTAAAATCAATAAGCATGTCTTCAGGTAAAGACTAAAAACAAAGTATACCAGTGCTATGAACAATTATTTTAAATATTTTATGGATAATTCATCATAGCATATTGTACATTTTGAGGTCATTCTCACAGCCACAAAAGTTTTGCTTTTGTTAATACAATAAGAGGAGAATATTTTCTAATATTACATATATGTTGGAATTTAAATCTTTTGATAAATCACCAAAGAAATTTTGTGCATTCTCTTTCAGACAAGGTGTTATTCCGTTACTATGGCCCGCAGTTACCTGGAAGTGTAGCAGGTAATTTGAAGGTCTGGGTGGCTGTAATGCTAGAATTCTTAAATTTGGGTAAAATTCAACCCCAAAATGCTCCACATGGGAAAGTGTTATCTCCAGCCCAAGCTCATAGTAAAATCTTAGGTTCTCTGAGGATTTACTCCATCCCAGCCATTCTGCAGTTTAACAGAATAAAGGTTTGTCTATAAGTATTTAAGAGAGATTCAGAATAATAATGGCTTAAGCTGTGCAAAACCCTATTTCTGTCTTAGCCATGACAGAACAGGTTGCCCAGGAACCCAGCTCCTTCTCCCTTTGTGGATCTGCCAACAGTTACATGTTTAAAGACTACTTGCCACCATGATCGATGTCCAATTAGCAAGACAGAGGAAGATGGGTACATGAGTTCTCGAGTACATGAATTCTCTTTCCCATTAAGGACAAAAATTGGAAGTTGAACCCGACACTTCCACTTGCTTCAATTTGGTCAGAACTTAGTCACATTTTTATACTTAGCTACAAAAAAAGGAAGGTGGAAAATATTCTAACACAAGAAGAAAATTTGAATGTTGAGAGACAGATAGGTGTGGCAAGGCAGCTGACGCCCAGAGGATTATTCATTAGAGTCACAATTCTATAATAAGAAAACATGTAAGAAAATTAACATCTCTTCTTCAGGGTGCTTGGGATTATCCCCTACTTGTTCAATGACTCCTTAGTTTAATTTGGGTGCAAATATTTCAAAGAGACATATTGCTGAATGAAGTAGATATTTTACATGACGTCTTTGACTCATGTTCTGGGTGTAAAATTCATTTAAATTAAAATAGATTACACTTTTAATCTTATAATTTATATATTTTTAATTGTAAGGTGATGATGTCGATGGTCAGAAATCAATGGTAAGCCTGAGTCCTACAAAAGACAAAGACTTCTTGCTGCGTGCCAACAACGAGGAATACTCTGTGGAGGTAATAGAAGTATGCACTTAACTGTCATGATTGATACCAAACTCATTTGTGCAGATTTGGGTATTTGAGGTATTTTGAAGAAACACTTTTGTTTGTGTTATTGTATTGTACATAAAACAGAATCAATTACTACCAATAACTTGCTTCTGGAGTAGGAAAGGGAGGGAAATGGCATGTGTAGCCTTGCTACTGAAAGTCCGGTCTCTGCCAGCAGTACTCTATAATTTGGGAGTATATTTTACAGAAATGCAGAATTTCAGGCTCCCTCATAACTGAATTTTATTTTAACAAGTTCTCAGGAGATTCATATGCACATTACAGTGCACACAGGGATGTGAAGTAGACTTTGGACTTCCTATTCACATAACATTTGCTCTCTCTTTCTCTCTCCCTCTTTTGTTTCCTTAGATACAAAAATGTGAAAATACATTGCCAGACCAGACCTTCTTTGTTCTTCATAAGGAGCCCTGGCCCCCTTCATGTGTTTCATTTGAATGTAAGAGCAATCCTGGGGTGTTTTTAGGTGTAAAGGACAACCAACTTGCTCTAATTCAAAAGGACCAAACTGAGCATTCAGGAAGAGAGAATATCATATTTAAGATCTCTTAAACTTAATGTGATGGAAAGTTATGGATCCTGGGTTTGGTAGCCCAAAATGCTACCATTGAAGAGATTGTCAAAAAAAGAGAAAAAAAGACAGTAAGATAATATTTAAGGAAAATAGAGACTGGAATGTTTCCATTATATATATATATATATATATTTGTAATCCTCAATTATGTTTTTTTATTTTCCTCTGTATCATTGCATATCAGTACAAGTATTGGTATATTAAATAGGGTACTGGTAAAAGGACCTGCAAATATTCTGAAGGCATACAGATCTTCACTTTTTTCTACTTTCAGCTCAGAGAGAATCTCTATTTCCAGCTGAGACCTCTGGGGAAAAACAAGAGCTTTAGCCCAAGTATTATTTCAGACAGAGATCCATTTTAAAGAGCTATATAAGGATATAATTTTCTCTGGTTCCAAAGAATGGGCTCAATTACTAGAGCTGCTAGTAAAAACCTAGACTAACTATTTCACAGTTTGTAGATGCCCAAAACTTCAGATGCCTACATGGCTAGGCAGATAATATAAATATGCTAAAAAGACAAAGATAATTTAGAAATTAAGAAAAAAATCCAGTATTTGTAAAGTGAATAATTTCACCTTTAATTATTTGATTGTAAAAATTCTGATTTTATAGACTGACTTAAATAAAGCAAGGCATTCTTATATTAGGAAGTGGAATAATTTTTAGTTCAGACATAGAATTGGAATCATTAGAAACATCTACCAAACTAAATTTTTTTTTTTTTAAAGAAAAAACACTGAGACACAACATAGGTTAGGGCATCTAAGTACCATGGTGACACCAGAAGTCTAAGATGGGTCGGACACAAGGTTAACACTACAATTTTAATAATTGGTTATCCCTTATGTTGGTGGCATACTATTGTCCTTGTGATCTGGGCTTCCAGGGATCAGTGACATTTTTTAAAATTTTTGTATCAATTACTTTTGATAGAATTATTACCTTGGACAAAATTTTTCTAATCCTTTCTTCTTATGTGCGCAAGTCTTTTTGTTGCCCAGCTTCCCAATGACCCTGCTTACTATGAAATATTCATTTGATTTCTTTTCTACCTTTATTTCTTTTCATCAACTTTGTTCTTGATATACCTTTGGCATCCTTGAACTTCATTTCCACTGACATCTGAATGCTAACACCTTCATTCTGTTTGTCTACCTGGTGTCATAAGTCTTAAATTGTACATAAATCTATTGATGGCAATATTTTAATTAAACCTTTTTGGGTTTTTCTGTTACTAAGGTAGTAAAATAATTTATACTCAACCATAATAATAACATTTTCAACTACTAATGGAATAGTTTTTACTTATCTTAAGGCCTTAATAATTTATACTACAATTTTTTATAGGCTTAACACAGACAATAAGTGATAAACATAATAACAGGATAATTATAAAATATGACTTTCTGAAATTGTAGGCTTTTTGATTTCTAATTTGTTGAGGTCTGTTGTACATAATTGTGGTGGAACATAAGACAAAAGAGGTTAGGGATTACTATATAGAGGCAAACAAGTGTATGACAATATATCTTTGTTTCATTACTTTGTCAATAATTTTACTACAGATAAAAAATATAAGCAGAATCTATATCTTCTCTTTTGAAAAACACTAAATTTTGGTCATGTTTATCTATATGTAACCAATATATCCATTCCATTATTTATATTCTTGAATAAACTTATTTTTTAAAAGTATGTAAGGCTCTAATGATTTTATCATAAAATAGCTCAATATATTCTGAAATTCTTAAGTGAATATAGACATATCTCAATTCACCAATATTGACATTTAGAGTAGCTCATTTGTCTGATACTTTTAGTAATTCAAAACTAAGTAAAAGACACTAGCCTGAAAACCCAAAGGTCACTGGTTTGATTCCCTGCCAGGACACATAACCAGGTTGCACGCCAGGTCCGTAGCTGGAGGCAGGTGAAATGCAACCATACATTGATGTCCGTCTCCCTCTCTGCCTCTCTCCCTTCCCCTCTCTCTAAAAATAATAAGTAAAATCTTTATTGAAGAAAAAAAAAAAAAAAAAAACTAAGATTTTCCAGGCTTCTGGCCAAGATGGCAGTATACGTAAATATGATACTCACCACCTTGCACAACCACATCAGCATTACAACTAAACTATAGAACAACCATCATTCAGAACCTCAGAAATTGAGTTGATTGGAAGTCTTACAAGTATGGAATTAAAGAAGAAACTACATTGTGGCTGGTGGGGGGTCGGAATGGGTTTATCCCACACCCACATGTGGTGGATAAAAATTAAGAGAGAACCTAAGGAGCAAAGGGTCCCAACCTCACACCAGAACCCCTAGCCCAGGGTTCTAGTGCCAGGAAGATAAGTCCCCATAACTTCTAGCTATAAAACCACCAGGGATTGAGACTGTGGAAGACAGAAACTGCTTTACTCCTTGGCAGTTCCTCTTAAAAAGCCCACGCACAAATTTATTCAGATTCACTCCCTCTGAGCTCCAGCACCAGGGCAGCAGCTTAAAAGTTATCAGAGACATTTGGGGAGGAATTGAATTGTCCAGCATCAGGGTGAGAGCTGGGGGCAGCTTTCTCCCAGACAGAAATGCTGGCAGAGGCAACTTTTCCATTCCTGAGCCCTTCCCCAACAGAGCCAAGGAACCAGTAGGTGAGTGCCATATCTGAGACTCCATCATGTTGGCTCACACTGTCTGTCCACCCTGGTGGTTCCCTGAAGCCTTGCCCACCTAACTTTCAGGCCTATCCAAGCTGTTTCTATATGAATGGCTGGTCTGGGCCCATGTTTCAGATTTTCCTAAATTATCTCAAACAAGCAGAATCTGGGTTCAGCAAGCCCTGTATCTCTTGGTAAGTTGCCCCAGGCCCAACACTAACAGCAGCCAGCCTTGGTTCATAGCTCGGCCTTGCCTGGGCACCTCCAGGTCCAGCACAAGTAGCAGCCATGGGCAGAACAGAAGGATGTACACAGCCCACAGAGTGGGTGCACCTTGAGTACCCAGTTTGGTCATGATAAGGGAGGCTATGTCAGTGGACCCTAAAGGATATCCACTACATTAGGCCACTATTTAGCAGCTCTATTTAATCATAGAAACAAACACAGGAGGCTGCCATAATGACAAAGACAAAGAAACATGACCCAATGAAAGAACAAAACAAAAATTCAGAAAAAGAACTAAACAAAATGGAGACAAACAAGCTATTAGAGCAGAGTTCAAAACACTGGTTATAAGGATGTTCAGAGAACTTAGTGAGAACTTCAATAGCACAAAAAAAAGTGCATGAAAACCATAAAGGATCAGTCAGAAATGAAGGATAAACTAATTAAAATTTAAAAAACAATTTACAGAGAATCAGCAGTAGAGTGGATGGAGTTGAGAATCAAATAAGCAATTTATAATATAAGAAAGCGAACACTACCCAATCAAAACAGCAAGAAGAAAAAAGAATAAAAAATAAGTAAATAAATAAGGACAGCATAAGGAGCCTCTGGGGAAACTTCAGGCATACCAACATTTGCATTATGGAGGTACTGGAAGGAGGAGAGAGCAAGAAACTGGTAACTTATTTTTTAAAAATAATGGAAGAAATCTTCCTTAACTTGATGAAGTAAGTACACATACAAATCCATGAATCCCAGAAAGTTCCAAATAAGATGACCCCCAAAGAGGCTCACTCCAAGACACACCATAATTAAAACACCAAAGGTTAAAGACAAAGAGAAAATCTTAAAAGCAGCAAGAGAAAAGCAATTAGTTACTTACAAGAGAGCTCCCATGAGACTGTCAGCTGATTTCTCAAAAGAAACTTTGCAAGAATTGTCAAGAGATATTCAAAGTCATGAAAAGCAGGGACCAACAGCCAAGATTACTCTATCCAGCAAAGCATTTAGAGTTGAAGGAAAGACGAAGAGCTTGCCACACAAGAAAAAGCTAAAGAAATACATCACCACCAAACCAGCATTATATGAAATGGTCAAAGTCTTCTGTAAGGAGATTATTAAAAATATGAATAATAAAATGGTAACAAATATATATCTATCAATAATTGAATCTAAAAAACAAATTAAACAAACAAGCAGAACAGAAACACAATCATAGATATAGACACCATTTTGATGATTGCCAGATAGGAAGGGAGTTGGGGGATGGACAAAAAAAAGGGAAGGGATTACTAAATACAAATTGGTAGTTACAGAACAGTCATGGCAATATAAAGTACAGCATAGGAAATAGTAGCCAAAGGACACATATGCATGACCCATGTACATGGACAATGGTGTGGAGATTGCCTGAGGGGGTAGGCAGAGACTGGGTGAAGGGGGGCAAAGGGGAAAAATTGGAACAACTGTCATAGCATAATCAATAAAATATAATAAAAATAAAAAATAAATTTGATAAAAAAAATAAAACTAAGTAAGATTTTCCTTAGTGTAAATTTTATCTTTTTTACCTTTGTACTCCCAGCACCCATCATGGTGACCAACATAGAGGAGGTGTTCAATGACTTTAATCCAATATTAAATAGTCAACATGTACCTGTAACTGAACTTTAACCCAAAATTTCTGACTCCTTATTTAGATGCCTTTCAACCTGGCTATATTTTTTCAATATTCATTTTTTCTCTGTCTTTTTAAAATACTTTCCACCACCACTGTAGTCATTATTATTTGATTAGAATGTCAAATGTGTGGTGACCTTTGTCACTTACTTGCATGTGTTTTGATGGTCCATAACACATTACTGGGAGGAGTCAGTCCATTTTATAGTATCAGAAATGACAATTATGTCCAAACTTATTTTTCCTCATTTTATTTACATTCTTTGGATTTTATGTATTTATTGAATAATTTGAAATATTGTCAAAAATTTTATTTAAATGAGTTAAGTTATTTGGAACTGGAAAAGAAAATAGAATTGAGATTTGGGAAATTTAGAGAGAAAAATGTTAATTTAATTAGGATGTAATAGCTTGATTTAAGGCTTAAAAGAGTGATTCAATACAACTCCCCTCCATCTGCAGCACAAAACAAGACAAAAATAATAATTTCAACCTTTGTGCCTTATGCTGAGAAATTCTACAGTAGATAGGGAAATCTTAAGCTGTGCAAATCTAGTGGACAAGCTTGTCCCAAAATTCATCCTCCCCTTAGACTATCACCTCTATGGCCCAGAAATCTCATTGTCTAGCAGTTAAATACATGTCATGTTTACTGGACTCTGCTATACCCCCATGAAAGTGCAAAAGAAACCTAAGCTATGTTTCTTGTTCACATGGACCTTAAACTATGTACAATATGTATTAAAACTCCAACTCTGCAGTACACAGTTACACAAAGATAAGAGAGATCAGTGTGAGTTTCTTATTAGGGAAAGAAATAGTACTGGTTTCTCTATCCCCATACCCTACTACCCACCCCTGGATCTATTAAATATTAATTTTCAAGGTTAAACAAGTTCCTCCTGCATGTTGCAGATAAAAGAGAGTAAATTCAGTTGGTCCAAATCTTAATAGTCAGGGTCAGGGTTATGGAGCTTAGGAATCTGAGGCATGAATGCAAGAGATGAAAGTGAATGCCATTTGGTAGAGATCAAATCAATGAGCTATTTCATGTTTAGATGCCAAGATGAAGAAACACTTGTCCAATTATAGTCCCTAGCTCAGAGGATACTCCCATAAAGGGAATGCATGAAACACTGCCCAGCATATTACACAGGTTTGGTTTACTACTTATAGTCTGTGAAACTTCAGCAAGTTACATAAACTCTCTCAATCTGTTTATCTTGTATAAAGTTAGGAGGTATCAAATGCTAGAGTAGCTCACCTAATACCCATTGTCACCAACCCTACTTCCTTACCAACAGAGCTTCATTTCATCCTGGGAAGCAAAATGCCAACTAAAAATATACAGTACTCCTTCCCAGGCTCCCATGATGTGGTAACCATTTAACCTTGTTCTGGACAATAAAATATAGGCAAGATGGTTTAAGAAAAACTTTTTAAAAGAAGACATAATCAACTGGCATGCTCTTTTTCAGTCTTTTACCCTCCTCCCTTTCTTTCTACCTAGACCATAGATATGGGGCTGAATATAGAGCAGCCAACTTCTTCCGACCCTGAGGTGAAGAGCATGGGGTCAAAAGCTCACACATTAAAAAATGGCAGGAGGGAAAAATGGAAGAACTCTGGTGTAGTGATCAATACTGGTGTTCTGCTTAAATATCCTTGAGTGCTTTTACACTGGATTCTTGTGATAGTATGTCTATTGTGTATCCCATACCCACACCACTACCACCACCACCTTCTATGTGCTTTCAATATTTAGCACTTGCAGCTCTTCTTGCAAGGATTGCTCTTAAGTACTGATGCTTCTTTGCCCTCTTACATAGGGGAAAGCTTCTGTGAGTCTGCATTCTTTCCTCAACATCACAAGGTTTTTGAAAGCCCAGCTCCCTCACCTTGGGTAAAGACACTGCCCTAAATTTCACTCAAAATTTCCCCTCCATGGTCCATGCTGAAGCTACCCACTGCTAGGTAGACTTCAGCATAAGATCGTATTCTTGTCTTGAGTCCTGTCCATTCTAGCCCTGTACCACTCCCTTAACAGGCTTTCTTGAGAACATTTCTTAGCAGATCGTATGCTCATAAATCTCTAACCCAGGGTCTACCTCTAGGACTCTAATATAAGACACCATGTCACATATGACACTTGGGCTGCCATACTAACCTTGCAGTATTAATTGCAGACTTTCTTGTTAGGAGAAAAAATAAGCCCATGTGTGCTTATGTTAGTTAGTGTTGAGTTTTCTGCTGAAAAAGTGGCTTTAAGCAAACTTCACCCATAGAAGAGAGAATGGTACACTTGCTTATTAGGAAGGACACTGATAAGAATTGCCTTGCGCATAGCAAACACTCAGTGAATGTGTGCTTAGAAAGACAGGCAAACCTGATTAATAATAAATGACCAAAGTTTTCCTGAGATACAATTAGAACATGGTAAAGAACAAGCAAATCCCTCCATGACTAAGAGAAGTTACTTTGTTAAGAGATAAGGTGGGGAGAAAGTCAGGATGCATGAAATTGTAACATATAGAAGTAACCCACCAAGTTAACAGGTATTTTTAAAATTATATTCTTAAACTATATAGTCTTTATATTATCAAATATTACATTATAACTATAAAAAAACTTAATAGTAATAAGAAAAAATAACCTGCATTCTTCAAAATATCACCAGATAAATAAAAATAGTCACAGGGATATAAAGTACATGTTAGGGAATATAGTCAATAATGTTGTAATAACTATGTATGGCGTCAGATGGGTACTAGACTTATTAGGGTGATCACTATGTCTAATCACTATACTGTACACCTGAAACTACTATACTATATGTTAACTGTAACTGAAAAATGCATCTACATTTTTTAAAAAGATCATTGAATATAAGTACTGATGTTCTAAGATATAGAAATAGGATAACTAAAAATTATGTGATGATTTATTATTATTCAATAGGTCAGAAAAACAATAAAAAAAATCAATGAAACCAAAACTTGGGTATTGGAGAAAGATCAATAAAATGGATAAATCTTCAGCCAGACTTATTAAGAAAAAAGAATAATACAACTTATCAATATTAATAATAAGAGAGTGGGTATCACCATAGATTCTTAAAATATTAAAAGGATTTAAAAAGATACTATTATGGGCAATACTTTGGCATTTTAATTAAAATAGGCAAATCCCTTGAAAGGTACAATCTATCAAGAACTCATTTGAAAATAAACAGACAATATGAATACCCCACAGTAATTTTTAATGTAAATTTGTAGTTTAAAAAAGCTCTAGTTAGCCCTGGCTGGTAGCACAGTGGATAAGGTGCCGGCCTGCAAACCCAAAGGTTGCAGGTTCGATTCCCCAGCCAGGGCACATAACAAGGTTGCAAACCAGGTCTCCAGTCAGGTCTGTGGTTGAAGGCAGGTAAAAAGCAACCATACATTGATGTCTCTCTCCCTCTCTGCCTCTCTCCCCTCCCCTCTTTCTAAAAATAATAAATAAAATCTTTAAAAAAAAAAAAAGCTCTAGTCTTCATTAGTGAATTCTTCCAAATATTTAAGAGGAAAAATGATATTGATTCTAAATAAATTCTTTCAAAACATTAAAGAGGAGTGAATTCTATTGAACTCATTTTATGAGGCAAGGATTACACTGATATCAAAACCAAACACATTACAAGAAAACTACAGACCAACATTTTTCATGAACGTGGACATAAGAATTCTACAACTTTCAGCAAATAAAATACAATATAGAAAAAGGATATATGATATGTATAAAGACTATGTCTATTAAAATAATATAAAAACATACCATGTTTATCCAAGAATGCAAGGTTGACCTAATATTCAAAAATCCATGAAGGTAATTTACTATTTTAACAACACTATTATCTCAATAGGTGCAGAAAAAGTGGTTGACAACCTAACACCTATTCCTGATAGAAATACTCAATAAACTAAAAATAGAAGGAAACTGTCCCAACCTGATAAAGGGCATAAACCAAAGCAAGCTTATGGCTAACATCACAATTAATAGTGAAAGACTAGGAAAAGACTGAATAAGATAAAGAACAATAAAAGAATGTCTACTCTCACCACTTCTATCCAGTATTTTACTGGAGGATCTATTCATTGCCATAAGGCAAGACAAAAGTAAATAATCCAGATTGGGAAATAAGAAGTAAAACTGCCCTTATTTCAAAATAAAATGAACACCCATGGAGTAAATTCAATGAAATCTACAAAGAAGTTGACAGAATTAATAAATGAGTTTAGAAAGAATGCAAGATACTACAAGATTAATGCACAAAATCAATTATAGTTTTATATAATAACAAAAGATAATAGATTTTAAAAATTTAAATACCTTTAATAGTACAGTTAAAACTTTTTAGCCCTGGCTGGTAGCACAGTGGATAAGGCGCCGGCCTGCGAACCCAAAGGTCGCAGGTTCAATTCCCCAGCTAGGGCACATAACCAGGTTGCAAACCAGGTCTCTAGTCAGGTCTGTGGCTGGAGGCAGGTGAAACGCAACCATACATTGATGTCTCTCTCCCTCTCTGCCTCTCTCCCTTCCCCTCCTTCTAAAAATAATGAAATAAAATCTTAAAAAAAATAAAAAACTTTAAAAATATTCAGCAATAAATCACAAGAACATGCAAGACCTATACACTGAAAACTATGAAACACAACTTACAGAAATTAAAAGAGAACCAAATAAATGGAGAGACATAACTTGTTCATGGATTAGAAGACCCAATATAGTTAAGATGTTCCTATTCCCCAAGTTGATATACAGATTTGGTGCCATCTCAATCAAAATTCCAAGATGATTTTAAAATTTATATGAAAATAAAGAGTACCTAGAATAGGCAAACATTTTTTAAAAAGAGTAACATTAGCAGTCTCTGCTATTTCTTTACAAGATTTACTAAAAAGTTACATTTATGTAGGCAAGGTGGTATTTCCATGAAAATAGACAAATACATTAGTAGAATAACCTAGAGAGTTCAGAAATAGAGTCAATCACATATAACAACAAATCATTTATAAAGAGGTAAGACAATTCAATAAAAATAATAGCCTTCTAATAAATAGTGATGAAACAATTGGATATATGCATGAAAAAAGAAACAAAGCAAACAAACTAAACTTCAAATTATATCTTGCTCCCTATATAAATATTAACTCAAGATGGATCACAGACATAAAAAGTTCAACCTAAAACTATAAATCTTCAAGGTGAAAACATAGGAGAAAATCTTTGTGACATTGGGTTGGGCAAAGAGTTTTTATATATGACATCAATAACATGATCCATAAAAGAAAAAACAATCAAATTGGAATTCACCAAAATGTAAAACTTCTCCTTTTAGAACGACACTGTTAAGAGTAAAATGATAAACCACAGATTTATCTCACAGATTGTGAGAAAATATAGGGGTGGGCAAAAGTAGGTTTCTAGTTGTTCATATGGAAAATACTACAGTAATTAATAAATAATATATTAATATACTCTTAAGTTTCACATACTCACAATTTAAACTTACTTTGCTCACCTCTGTATTTGCAAAACATATATCTGATGAAAGTCTTGGCCCTGGTTGGTGGCTCAGTGGATAGGCACCGGCCTTTGAACCCAAAGGTTGCTGGTTTGATTCCCAGCCAGAGCACGTAACCAGGTTGCAAGCCAGATCTCCAGCCATGTCTGTAGCTGGAGGCAGGTGAAAGGCAACCATACATTGATGTCTCTCTCCCTTCCTGCTTCTCTCCTTTCCCCTCTCTCTAAAAATGATGAATAAAATCTTAAAAAAGAAAAAGAAAGGAAGACTTTTATGTATCCAGAAAGGCTTTATGTATTGAGAATACATTTTTTAAAACTCTCAAAACTCACTAATTTTTAAAAAACTGACTTTTTAAATAGAACCGAATATTTGAATAGACACCTCATCAATGGAGATATGTGGATAACAAATAACTCCATGAAAAACGCTCATTATCCTAAGCATTAAGGAAATGTAAGTTAAAACCACAATGAGAACCTACTTCACACCCATTAGAATGTCTAATAAAAAGACAAACAAGTGTTGGTAAGGATACAGAGAAACTATAATTCTCATACATTACTGGTAGGAATATAAACTTGTACAACTACTTTGATATATTTATTTATATTTAATAATTTTATATTGTAATTTTTATTACCATTTAGTCCTCTTATACCCCTCTCCCCCTGCCATCACCACACTGTTGTCCATGTCCATGAGTCCTTCTTCCTTTTGGCTTGATCCCTCCACATCCTCATCCCCTCACCCTTAGCTTCTATCCTGACATCTATGAGTCTGTTTTGCTTGCTCAGCTTGTTCATCAGGTTTCACATATGAGTGAAATCATATGGTATTTGTATTTCTCTGACTTATTTCATTCAGCATGTTTTCTAGGTCAATCTATACTGTCACAAAGGGTAAAACCTTTTTAACACCCGAGTAGTATTCCATTGTATAAATGTCTCATACTTGTTTTTTAAATTTAATAACATTAATTTATTATCCTAGTTTCTTTTTCTTTTTAATTTAATTTTATTGTTTTATTACACCCATCCCCTTTTTCCTCCCTTCTGTCCCCTTCCCCACCCACCCACTCACCCCTAAAGTCAATCCTACTTGTTGCCCATGTCCATGATTCTTCCATGCTAGTTCCTTGACTAAACTGCTCCCCTTCTTTGCCTCCTCCTTCTTCCTTCCCCCTCACCTCTGCCCACTGAAGGTCTATTCATTGTATTCATGTATCTGGTTCTGTTTTGCTTGTTTGTTTGTTTCATTCATTATTGTCCTGTAATGGGTGAGATCATATGGTATTTGTCTTTCACTAAGCATAATACTCTCCAGTTCCAACCATGTTGTTGTGAAGGGTAGGAGTTCCTTCTTTCTTTCTGCTGTGTAGTATTCCATTGTGTAAATGTAACAAATTTTTTTGATTCAATCATCCACTGATGGACACTTAGGCTATTTCCAGCATTTACCTATTGTAAATAGCGCTGCTATGAACATACAGGTACATAGGTTCTCCTGAATTGGTGTTTCAGGATTCTTCGGACATAGTCCTAGTAGTGGAATTGCTGGATCAAAAGGCAGTTCCATTTTTAGTTTTTTAAGGAAGCTCCATACTGTTTTCCATAGTGGCTACACCAGCCTGTATTCCCACCAATAGTGCACCAGGATTCCCTTTTCCCCACATCCTCAGCAGCACCTATCGTTTGTTGATTTGTTAATGATTGCCATTCTGACAGGTGTGAGGTGGTGTCTTACTGTGGTTTTAATTTGCATCTCTCTGATGGCTAGTGATGTTGCGTATTCTTTCATATGTCTTTGGCCCCTTTGTATACCTTTCTCAGACAGGTGTCTGCTCAGGTCCTTTGCCCAGTTTTTAATTGGGCTGTCTATCTCCCTAGTCTTGAGACATATAAGGTCTTTATATATTTTAGATATCAAACCCTTGTCTGAGGTATCATTGGCAAATATGTTTTCCCATAGATTTGGTTCCCTTTTAATTTTGCTGGTGTTTTCTTTAGCAAGGCAGAAACTTTCCAGTTGGATATGGTCCCATTTGTTGTTTTTTGGTTTTGGCTTTTTCATAAAGGTTTTATTTATTATTTTTAGAGAGAGGGGAAGGGATAGAGGCAGAGAGGGAAAGAGACATCAATGTATGATTACCTTTCACCTGCCTCCAGCTACCAACCTGGCTGGAGACCGGGGTTAGCAATCTGATTATGTTGCCCTGGCTGGGAATCGAACCAGCAACCTTTGGGTTCACAGTTCGGTGTTTTATCCACTGAGCCACCAGCCAGGGCTCATTTGTTTGTTTTTTTGTTTGTTTTTTAATTTCCTTTGGTCTTGGAGAAATATTAGTAAATATATTTCTGCATAGGATATCTAAAATTTTACTGCCTATATTTTCCTACAGGACCTTTATGGTGGCACTGATTATGTTTAAGTCCTTTATCCATCTTGAGTTTATCCTCGTGTTTGGTGTAAGTTGGTGGTCTAATTTTGGGTTTTTGTTTGTTTGGTTGGTTGGTTTTTTGCATGTTGCCATAGAGTTCTCCCAACACCACTTGTTGAAGAGACTGTTTTTACTCCATTTTATGTCCCTTCCCCCTTTGTCAAATATTAATTGACCATAGAGTCCTGGGTTTATTACTGGGCTCTATTCTTTTCCATTGATCTATATGTCTATTCTTATGCTAGTACCAGACTGTTTTGATTACCATAGCCTTGTAATATAGTTTGATGCCTGGTATTGTAATTCCTCCTACCTTGTTCTTCTTTCTCAAGATTGCTGTGGCTATTTGTGGGAGTTTTTGGCTCCATATAAATTTTTGAAGTATTTTTTTCTATCTCTGTGAAGTATGTCATTGATGTTTTAATTGGGATTGCATTGAATCTATAGATTGCTTTGGGTAGTATGGACATTTTAATAATGTTTGTTCTTCCCATCCATGAACATGGTATATCCTTCCATTTATGTGTATCTTCCTTAATTTCTTTCTTCCATGTTCTATAGTTTTCTGAGTACAGGTCTTTTACCTCCTTGGTTAAGTGGATTTGTAAGCACTTTATTTTTCTTGTTGCTATGGTAAGTGGGATTTGTTTTCTAGCTTCTATCTTTGATGTTTCATTATTGGTATACAAAGTACTTTTGATTTCGAAATATTGACTTTATATCCAGCTATTGCTAAATTTGCTTATTAGATCAGGTAAGTTTTTGGTGGGGTCTATCAGGTTTTGTATGTACACTATCAGGTCATCTGCAAATAATGAGAGTTTGACTTCCTCCTTTCTGATTTGGATACCTTTGATTCCTTTTTCTTCTCTGATAGCTATGGCTAGAACTTCCAAACAATGTTGAATAGAAGTGGAGAAAGTAGACAGCCTTGTCTTGTTCCTGATCTTAGGGGAAAAATTTTAGTTTTTGCCCATTGAATGTAATATTAGCTTCAGGTTTCCCATAAATGGCCTTTATTATGTTGAGGTATGTTCCTTCTATTCCCATTTTGCTGAGTGTTTTTATCATAAATGGTTGCTTTTTCAGCATCTATTGATATGATCATATGGTTCTTACCATTTAGTTTGTTGATGTGGTGTATTACATTTATTGATTTGTGAATGTTGTACCATCCTTGTATGCCTGGGATGAAACCCACTTGATCATGATGCATGATCTTTTTAATGTATTGCTGGATCTGGTTGGCCATTATTTTGTTGAGAAGTTTAGCATCTATGTTCATCAGAGATATTGGCCTGTAGCTCTCTTTCTTAGTTGTGTCTTGCTCTGGTTTTGGGATTAGGATAATATTGGCCTCATAGAAAGAGTTTGGGAGTCTTCCCTCTTCCTGGATTTTTTGGAATAGGTTGAGAAGGATAAGAGTTAGCTCTTCTTTAAATGTTTGGTAAAAATTCACCTGTGTATCCATCCAGTCCGGGGCTTTTGTGCTTTGGGAGATTTTGGACTACTTGTTCAATTTCACTAGTTGTTATTGGTCTACTCAGGCTTTCTGCTTCTTCTGGATTCAGTTTTGGTAGATTATAGATATCCAGAAATGTGTCCATTTCACCCAGGTTGTCATATTTGTCATAGAGTTGTTTGTAGTAATTTCTTACAATCCTTTGTATTTCTGAAGTATCCTCTGTCATTTCTGATTTTGTTTATATGAATCCTCTCTCTCTTTTTCTTGATGAGTCTGGTTAAAGGCTTGTCAATTTTTATTTTTACAAAGAACCAGCTCTTGGACTTATTGATTCTTTGAATTGTAGTTTGAGTCTCTAAATTATTTAATTCTGCTCTGATCTTGATGATTTCCTTCCTTCTACTTGCTCTGGGCTTTGTTTGTTGTTATTACTCTAGTTCATGCAGCTTCATGTTTAGGTTGTTTGTGTAAGCTTCTTCTTCTATCCTTTTTAGGTAGGCCTGTATTGTTATGAATTTCCCTCTGAGGACTGCCTTTGCTGTGTCCCATAGATTTTGGGCTGTTGTGTATTCATTATCATTTATTTCCAGAAACTTTTTTATTTCATCTGTGATTTAATTGTTAAACCATTCATTACTTAAAAGCATGTTATTCAGTCTTTGTGAGTTAGAGTGTTTTTGTTTTTTTTCCTTCAGATTGGTTTCTAGTTTCAAGCCATTGTGATCTGAGAAGATGCTTGATATGATTTCAATTTTCCTGTATTTGTGAAGGCTTGTCTTGTGACTTACCATGTGGTCTATCTTTGAGAATATTCCATGTGCATTTGAAAAGAAGGTGTATTTTGCTTCTTTGGGGTGAAAGGTTCAGTATACATCAGATAGGTCCATTTTATTTCCTCTAGAGTTTTGCCACATATCCTTGATGCTTTTTTGTTTGGGAGATCTGCCCATTGTTGATAATGAGATATTAAAATCCCCTATTATTAGTGTTTGCTCTCCCTATCCTTCTTGAAATCCTCCAAGATTTTCCTTATATATTTGGGACCTCCTATGTTGGGTGCATATATGTTTATCAGAGTTATGTCTTCTTGATGAATTATTCCCTTAAGTATTATGAATTGTCCTTCTTTGTATTTTTATGGCTTTCCTCATAAAGTCTATTTTGTCTGAAATAAGTATTGCTACCCCAGCCTTTTTTTCATGTTCATTTCCTTGATATATATTTTTCCATTCCTTCATTTTCAATCTGTGTCACTCCTTTGTTCTGAGGTGGGTCTCTTGAAGACAGCATATATGTGGGTCATGTTTTCTTATCCATTCAGCTACCCTTTATCTTTTGATTGGTGCATTTAATCCATTTACATTTAAAGTTATTATTGATTGATACTTATTCATTGCCATTTTCTCCCTTTGTGTCTGTATTCCTCTTTGGCTTTCTCTGTTTCTTCATTTTATTTGTTTACTTATTTTTAGAGCAGACCCTTTATCATTTCTTGCAATGTTGGTTTGGTAGAGATGTATTCTTTTAGTCTTCTTTTGTCTTTGAAACTCCTTATTTCTCTTTTTATGTTTTAAAAGATTTTATTTAGTACTTCTAGAGAGAGGGGGAGGGAGAAAGGGAGGGAGGCAGAGAGGGAGAGAGACATCAATGTATGGTTGTCTTTCACCTGCCTCCAGCTAGCGACCTGGCTGGAGACCTGGCTTGCAACCTGGTTATGTGCCCTGGCTGGGAATGGAACCAGTGACCTTTGGGTTAGCAGGCCCATGCCTTATTCACTGTGCCACCAGCCAGGACCTTCTCCCTCTATTTTAAATGAGAGTGTTGCTGGGTAGAGTATTCTTGGTTGCAGGCCTTTGTTTCCCATTACTTGGAATATTTTTTGCCATTCTCTTCTGGCTTGTATTGTTTCTGTTGAATAATCATTTGATAACCTTATCAGAGCCCCCTTGTATGCTATTTGCTGTTTCTCTCTTGATGCTTTTAGGATTCCTTTTTTGTCTTTGTAATTTGCTATTTTAATTATAATGTGTCTTCGAGTGGGTCTGTTTGGATTCATCCTCATGGGGACCCTCTGTGCTTCCTGAACCTGAGTAATGTTTTCACTCATCAGGTTAGGGAAGTTGTCTATCATGACTTTTTTGAACAGGTTTTCCATTCCTTGTTTCTCTTCTCCTTCTGGTATCCCTATGATATGGATATTATTACATTTCATGTTGTCCTGCAGCTCTCTTAAAACCTCTTCATTCTTGTTCAACCTTTTTTCATTCTGTTGCACTGTCTTGGAATATTTTTCTAGGTTGCCCTCCAACTCGCTGATCCAATCCTCTGCTTCCTCTAGTCTGCTGTTGATCCCTTCTACTGTATTTTTCAGTTCAGAAATTGTATTCTTCATTTCCTTCTGGCTCTTACAGATAATTTCTAAGTCCTTTTTAATGCTGATGTAGTTCTCAGTAAGTTCCTTGTAGCTTCCCCTGGAGTTCTTTATAGTTTTCTTTGAGCTGGCTGAGCTCATTGAGCTTCTCTATCATCATTATTTGAATTCCATATCTGATCATTTGCTTGCCTCTGTTTCATTTAGTGATCTTTCTGGGGATTTCTCCTTTCCTTTTCATGATGGACTGTTTCTTTTTCTCTCCATTTTTAGGTTTCATTGTAATCCAATCAGACTGTGATCAGCTGCCAGGCTAAGGAACTGCTAGGCTGGAAGGATTGATTTAGTTGTAATCCTATCAATCTGTGATCCACCACCAGGCTCAGATGCAACTTGGGGTGACAGACCAATTCAGTTGTAAATCAATGAATCAGCTACTGAACTCAGGCCCTGCTGGGCTAGACAGAGAGGTTCAATTGTAATCCCATGGATCAGCCACCAGCTCAGGTGTAGCTTGGTGGGACAGATTCAGATGTAAATCAATGCATCTGTGATCAGCCACCAGGCTCAGGAGCTGCTGGGCTAGACAGCAAGGTTCAATTATAATCCAATGAATCTGTGATTAGCCACCAAGCTCGGTGGTGCTGAGCTCGACTGAAAGATTTTATTGTAATCTGGTCAATCTGTGATCAGCTGCCAGTCTAATGGGTCACTGGGCTAGATTGAAAGATTCAATTGTAATCCAATGAGTTCATGATCAGCCGCCAGGCCCAGGGGCTACTGGTTGGGACAAACCAACTCAGTTTTGAAGCAATGATCCACAGTTAGCCACCAGGCTCACTGGCCACTGTGTGGGGCTGATTGACTGAACCACCTGTAAGCCAAAGAATTTGTAATCAGCCACCAGGCACAGGCGCTGCTGGGCGAGAGATACCTCTTCAGGTGCCAACTATTGTATCTATGCTCAGACAGGGCATGGTAGGAGAGGTTTATTTAGATGTAAATCAGAGAATTGTGATCAGGCACCAGGCTCTGGTGCGGGGCAGATTGCTTCTAGTGGGCGGTGCTAAGAGGACCCTCATACAGAAGCTCAGCACAGCGTAGTACACGCAAGGTGTGGGCGTTGAGTCAGCACTGGGACTCCCATAGCCGCTTCCCCACTTCTCTCCTCACATGTCTCTAGTCCTCTCTGCCCTTCTCCACTGGAGCCCAGGTTAGGTGGGTATCAATGTATTTTTGTTGTGATCACCCTCGTAGTTCTCCATCTCCAGTGCTCTCTTAGGCTGGTAAACTCCATGGTTTTTCGCCCTTCTCAGCTGGATGCTGCTTTGCTCTCTGCCATGTTGCTGTAGCTGGGAAACCCAGCTTGGGGACCAGAATCCCACTTTTTCAGGTGAAGCCTCAGCTCCATCCCTTCAGCTGCTGCCTCTGGTGGGGGTCCAGCCAGCCCTCTCAAGTTTTCTGCAATTCATACCAGTCATGTTGTGATGAAGCATCCTCCTGTTTTTTCTGTGGTTATAGGGCTTCATTTCAGCTGGTGTTCTGTTGGTAATTCCAGCTGGTTTTTTTTCTCCAAAAAAATAACTCCAGGTGTGACCTGGGAGGAGATTGGTGTAGCTCCACTTACTTCTCTGCCAGCTTGCCAGAACCTCCCATACTTTTTTTATCCACTCATCTGATGGACACTTGGACTGCTTTCATATCTTGGTGATTGTAACTAACGCTGCAATGAATGCAGGGGGTGCTTTTGTTCTTTGGAATTAGTGTTTTGGGTTCCTTCAGATGTATTCCCAGAAGTGAGATTGCTGGATCAAAAGGAAGTTTCCTTTTTAATGTTTTGAGGTATCTCCATACTGCTTTCCACAGTGCAAAAGGGTGCTCTTTTCTCCACATCCTTGTCAGCACTTGTTGTTTGTTGATTTATTGATGATAGCCATTCTGACAGGTTGAGATGATATCTCATTGTGTTTTTCATTTGCATTTCTCTGGTAATTAGTGAGGTTGAGTATCTTTTCATATGTCTATTGGCAATCTGTATGTCCTCTTTGGAGAAGTGTCTATTCCAGTCCTTTGCCCAGCTTTTAATTGGGTTGTTTGGGTTTTCTTTTGCAGGGGGTTGGTGTTGAGCTTTTTAAGTTCTTTATATAGTTTAGATATTAACCCCTTATCAGATGTATCAGCAAATAATGCTCTTTCATTCTGTGGATTGTCTTTTTAATTTGTTGATGTTTTCCTTTGCTTTACAAAATCTCTTTAGTTTGATATACTCCCATTTGTTTAATTTTTTCCCTTTTGTTTCCCTTGCCTGGGGAGATATATCTGAAAAAATATTGCTATGAGCTATGTTTGAGATTTTGCTATGTTTTTTTCAATATTTCTGATTTCAGGTCTAATATTTGAGTCTTTAATCCATTTTGATTTTATTCTTGAGTGTGGTGTAAGAAGGTGATGTAGTTTCATTTTTCTGCATGTATCTCTCCAATTTTCCCTCACCATTTATTGAATAAACTGCCTTTGGCCCATTGTGTTTACCTCCTCTGCCAAATATTAATTGACTTAAAGGCGTGGGTTTATTTCTGGGCTCTCTATTCTATTCCATTGATCTATTTATCTGTTTTTATGCCAGTAACATGCTGTTTTGATGATTGTGGTCTTACCCTATAGTTGCATATTAGGTAGCATAATTTCTCCAATTTTGTTCTTTCTCAGGATTCCTGTTACTGTGCGGGGCCTTTTGTGCATCCATATACATTTTTGAAATATTTGTTCTAGTTGTATGAAATTGGCATTGGAATCTTGGTAGGCATTTCATTGACTCTATTGATTGATTGGGTATTATGGACATTTTAATGTTAGTTCTTCCTATCCATGAACACAGTATGTGCTTCCACTTATTTGTATCATTTTCAATTTCTTTCTTCAGTGTCTTAAAAATTTTCAAGTATGGGCCTTTTACATCCTTGATTAGATTTACTCCTAGGTATTTTATTCTTTTTGAAGCAATCATAAATGGGAGTATTTCCCTTTCTGTCAGTTTATTATTGGCATATAAAAATGCAACTAATTTCTGGATATTAACTTTGTATCCAGTTACTTTGTTGAATTCATTTATCAGTCCTAGCAGTTTCTTGATGTAATCTTTGGGGTTCTCTATGTACAGTATTATGTCATCAGCAAATAAAGTTCCACTTCTTCCTTTCCAATTTGAATGGCTTTTATTTCTTTCACTTTTCTGATTGCTATGGTTAGGACTGCTAGTACTATGTTGACTAAAAGAAGTGAAACAGACATCCCTGTCTTGCTTCCAATCTTAATGGGAATGCTTGTAGTTTTTGCCTATTGAGTATGATGCTGGCTGTGGGTTTGTCAGATATGGCCTTATAGTATTTTGGCATGTTCTCTCTACTCCCACTTTGCTGAGCATTTTTACCATAAATGGATGCTTGATTTTATCAATTGCTTTTTCTGCATCTATTGGTATGATCATATGGTTTTTATCCTTCATTTTGTTTATGTGGTGAATCACATTTACTGATTTTCAAATGGTGTACCAACCTTGCATTCCCAGAATAAGTCTCACTTGATCATGGTGTATAATTTTTCTGATGCATTGCTGTACTCAGTTTGCTAATATTTTGTTGAGGATTTTAGCATCTATGTTCATCAGTAATATTGGCCTATAAGTTTCTTTCTTTGTAGTGTGTGAATGTGGTTTTGGAGTCAGGATAATGCTGGCCTCCTAAAATGAGCTTTGGTGACTTGTCTCCTCTTGAATTTTTTGAAATAGTTTGAGGAGTGGTATAAGTTCTTCTTGGAAGATTTTGCAAAATTCACCTGTGAAGCTATCTGGTCAGGGCTTTTGTTTGTGGGGAATATTTGATTACTGCTTCAATTTCACTAGGTGTAATCTGTATATTCAGATTCTCTGATTCTTCCTGACTTAGTTTTGGAAGATTATGTGATTCTAGAAATTTATTCCTTTCATACAGGTTGTCCAGTTTGTTGGCATATGTTGCTCACAATATTTTTTTTTTTCCAATCCTTTGTATTTCTTTAGTATTAGTTGTTATTTCTCCTCTTTTATTTCCAGTTTATTTGGTTCCTCTTTTTTTTTTTCTTTAAAAGTCTGGCTAAAGGTTTATCAGTCTTGTTTATCTTTTCAAAGAACCAGCTCTTAGATTCAATGATCTTTTGTATCATTTTTAAGACTATTTCATTTACTTCTGCTCTAATCTTTATTTCCTTCCTTCTACTCACTTTGGGCTTTGTGTTGTTGTTGTTTTCAAGTTTCTTTAAGTATAAAGTTAGATTGTTTATTTGAGCTTTTAATTGATTTCTTAAGATAGACCTGTAATGCTGTGAATTTCCCTCTTAGGATTACTTTCCCTGTGTCACACAGATTTTGAATTTCTGTGTTCTAATTTTCATTTATTTCAAGATATTTATTGATTTCTTTCTTGACCTTGTTGTTGACCCATTCATTGTTTAATAACATGCTATTTAGATAACATGTCCTTGTGTGTTTTTCTGTGTTCTTGTGATCGATTTCTAGTTTCATTGCATTATAGTCAGAGAAGATGCTTGATATAATATCAATCTTCTTAAATTTATTGAGACTTGTGTCCAATGTGGTCGATTCTAGAAAAATTTTATTTGCACTTGAAAAGTATGTATATTCTGCTGCTTTGGTGTGAAGTACTTTGTAGATATGAATTAAATCCATTTGATCTAGTGTGTCATTTAAAGCCACTGTCTTCTTGTTGATTTCCTGCCTGGAAGATCTATTCATTGATGTCAATAAGGTGCAAAATCCCTAACTATGACTGTATTTCTGTTGATCTCTCTTTTTATGTCCATCAAGATCTGTTTTACATATTTAGGTGCTCCTATGTTGGCTGTGTAAATGTTTACTAAGGTTATACCCTCTTGTTAGAGTGTTCCATTTATCATTATGTTGTGTCCTTTGTCTCTTATTATAGCCTTGGTTTTAAAGTCTATTTTGGGGGGAATAAGCATTGCTATCCCAGCTTTCCTTTCCATTTGCATAAAATTTCTTTTTCCATTCCTTTATTTTAGTCTGTGTGTATCTTTCAATCTATGGTGGGTCTCTTGGAGGGATCATATATATGGGTCTTATTTTCTTATCCATTCAGCTACCCTGTGTCTCTTGGTTGGAGCTAAGGTGATTATTGATAGCTGTGCATTTAGTCCCATTTTATTTTTAGGCTATTTTCCTCTTTTTTTTTTTTTTTTCCTTTCTTTTCTTCTCCTTGGTCTTAAAGCAAGCCCTCTAACATTTGTTGCTGTACTGGTTTGGTGTTAACAAACTCTTTTAGCTTTTTCTTGTCCGGGAAGCTCCTTATTTCTCCTTCAATTTTAAAGGATAGCCTTGCTGGGGTAAAGCAGCCTTGGTTGTCAGTCCTTGCTTTTTTTCACATTGAATATTTCATGCAAGTCGCTTCTGACCTAAAATGTTCCTGTTGAGCAATTAAATGACAGTCTATTTGGTGCTCCCTTGTATGTAAATATCTGCTTTTCTCTGGAAGCTTTTAGGATGCTCTCCTTTCCTTAAGTCCTGACAATTTAATTATGATGTGTCTGGGTGTAGGTCTGTTTGGGTCCAACTTGTTTAGGACTCTCTGTGCAACCTGGACTTGTCTTTTTCCTTCACCAGATTAAGGAAGTTTTCAGTCATTTCTTCAAATAGGTTCTTTATCCCTTGCTCATTTTCTCCTGGTATTCCCATGATGCAGATGTTGTTACACTTCGTGTTGTCCAGAATTTTCTTAAATTCTTCTCATTTTAAAAAAATATTTTATTTATTATTTTTAGCGAGAGGGAAGAGAAAGGCAGAGAGAGAGAGTGACATCAATGTATGGTTGCCTTTCATCTGCCTCCAGCTATGGACCTGGCTGGAGACCTGGCTTGGCAACCTGCTTATGTGCCCTGGCTGGGAATTGAACCAGCAACCTTTAGTCCCATTTTAATCCCATAAGGTTGGCACCTTATCCACTGTGCCACCAGCCAGGGCCTCATTTTTTTTTAATTATTTTTTCTTTTGGCTGCTCTGCCTGTGTATTTTTTCCTACCTTGTCTTTTAAATCACTAATTTGATCCTCTTCTTCATTTAACTCATAGATTATTCCTTCCAGTGTGTTATTTATTTCAGATACTGCATTCTTTATTTCTGACTGGTCTTTTTTTTTTTTTTTTATGGTTTCTATGGTTAAATATCTTTATAATCATTATTCTAAACTATATGATGAATAGCTTGCCTCCATTTCATCTAATTCTTCTAGAGAGTACTCCTGTTCTTCATTTGTGGCCTATTTCTTTGTCTTTCTAGTTTGGCTGCTTCTTTGTGTTTGCTTCTATGTATTAAGTAGATCTATAAGACTTTGGTGCATGCCTAAATCAAAACATTCCCATGTCTGGCCCTGGGCCATCTGCTTGGAGTTATCAGTAATCCATAGTGTGTGGCTCCCTCTACTGGGCCTAAGTGTGGGCCTTTCTAGCACCAGATTGTGCATCAAGGCCTACTTTTATAAGCACCAGGCATGGGGGAAGGTCAGCTGAAGCCTCAGAGCTCCCAGAGGTCCACCTCTGCCCAAAGGCTTTCTGCAGGATTAAAGAATGAGTCTTCAAGCTGTATTCTTCAGCAGCAGGGCTTAAGCACCACAGTGTGAGGCAGAGTAACTCCTGCAGGTGGGAGTACTGCTTCCCTTCAGGCTGATACTGCTTGAAGAGGAGAGCTCTGCCTGAGAAAGATGGCTCCTACAGTGTGGGGAATGACTCAGCACAGGGATCCTAGCAGCCATTCTTTCTGCCAGAGGGGGCAGTGCCAGGGTCTCCTTAAGTATCTCTAGTCCACTCTGCCCTTCCTTTGCTAGAGCACAGGGTAAAGTGGCTTCAAATGGAAGTTTGTGCATTGGCCCTTTAAGAGGCTCTTGAGTCTCCAGCTGTCACTCCCTGGCAGAGAGAAACCCTGCTGCTTTTCAGAGCCTTATTATTTCAATTCTTTTCCAAGTTCTGGAACTGGTTTGTTTAGACCCCACACTTCTCAAGCGGAACCCTCTGGTAACTGAAATAGCCCTTTAGGACTTCAGCCAGCCATCTTACTCCTCTTCTGCACTCTGTACCGGTCACATTGTGGTGATGTGGCTTCTTCTGTCTATCCATGGTTATAGAGCTTCTCTCCAAGTTAGTGTTCAGTTGACTATTCAGGATCATTTTTCTATAATTCAGTTGCAATTCCAGTTTGCTCTTGGGAGGAAGTTAATGTGGGTTCCACTTACTCCTTCACCTTCTTAGGTCTCTCTTGTACAACTAGTTTGGAAACTAGTTTGGCAGTCTCTTTAAAAACTTCCTTAAGGCTCTGGCTCAGTTGGTTAGAGCATCATCCAGAAACGTTAAGACTGTGGGCTCAGGGCACATACAAGAAACAACGAATGAATGCATAAATAAGTAGAACAACAAATTGATCTCTCTCAAATCAATAAATAAAAAATTTTAAATGATTCTCAAAAGTTAAAAATAAATTCACCTTATAACCCAACAATCCTACTCCTAAGCATCTATCCAAGAAAAATTAAAAATATATAGCTACATTAAGACTTGTACACATGTGCTCATAGGATTATTATTCATAATATGCAACTACTGGAAACCCAAGTTTCCATCAACTGATGAATGCATAAACCAAATGCAGTAGAGTCATACAATGAAATATCATTTTAGCAATGAAAAGGAACAAAGGACTAATACATACCTCAACATGCACAAATCTCAAAAAATATTATATAAAATGAAAGAAGCCAGATGCAAAACAATACATATTATATGATCCCATTTACATGAAATAGCCAGAAAAAGCAAATACATAGGAACAAAAAGTAGATTAGTATTTGCCTGGAGCTAAGGGTAGGAGCAATGAGTGACTGCAAATAGAGATAAAGGTCTTTTTGAAATGAGAGAAATTTTCTAAAATTGGATTACATTTATACAATTCTGTAAATTAACTAAAATTAACTGAATTGTAAACTAAAAATAGATGGATTTTAAGGGTATTTAAATTATTTTTCAATAAAGCTGTTTCTTTTTTTAAAAAGATTTTTAAAATAACTAAACATACACCTATTATATGGTTTAGCCATTCCACTGTTAGGTATTTACTGAAGTGAAATGTCAGTATTGCTCCATACAAAAACTTGTATGTCAGTGTTTATACCTGTTTTGTTTGTAATAGTCAAAAATTGAAAACAACCCAAATGTTCATCTGCTAGTGAATGGATAAACAAATTATATTATGTATATCTGTACAATGTAATTACTCCTAACCAATAGAAAGGAAAAAATTATCAACATCTACTACAACATGGATGACTCTTAAAATAAGCTGAGTGAAAAACACTCAATCCCTAGCTGGGGAGCATACAGGAGGCAACCGATGGCTGTTTCTCTCTCACATTGATGTTTCTCTCTCTTTCTCTATCTCCCATCCTCTCCCTCTAAAATCAATGAAACATATCCTCAAGTGATGATATTTTTTAAAGCATATCAATAGTTGTTTAGAGATGGAGGTGTATAGGAGTGGGGAAGAAAGGAGCAACTACAAAGTGTCATGAGGAAACTTCTGGGCATGATTGATTTGTTCATTGCCTTGAGGACTGTAATGATATCTAAGATGTATCCATATTTCAAAACTTATCAGATGGTTCATCTTAAACATGTGCAGTTTACTGGCTGTTCACTATGCCTCAACAAAACTGTTAGAATTTTTAAAGCTATTTATAGGTCTACAATATCAATATTTAGTAACCACATTTTTGAAATGTGTTTTCTATCAGTTTCTCCTTGAATTGTTCTTGTAGTTATTCACTACTAATTGCTTAAAGTATATGACTAATTGAATTAATAAAAACTGTAAAAGAATAAAGAAGTAACTCACCAAATGATGTTGCATGTTGACATTTTAAAAATTAAAGTTTTCAATTGCCAAACCTGGGTTGGGCGCAAATCATGACCTTAAATTTATGAGTAAGTTACTTTTTAATATCTTCCATTTTAGTTCATGGAGTGAAATGATAATAAGACAACCTAAAAGAGCTGTTTTGAATTAAATAAGGTAATACAATTAAGGTGTCTTAATAATGTGGTTGGCATCTCATAGGAGGCTAATCAATGGTTATTCTTTTCCTGACTTCAAAGGCATAAGCTAGATGGCAGAAGCACTTGACTAAATAAAACTGTTTCTAAGCAATTATCTGAAATTGTGTAAATAGAAAGTAGGAGATGAGAATGGTGGGCATTTTTCAAGAATTAGGCAGTATTCATACAGAACTCTGGCAAACAAGGATTTCAGTCCCTACAGAGATATTCATTCAATAGTGGAACTTTTGCAAGGCCTAGCTGAAATAGCCCTCAAAATGATTGCCCTCCTCCAAAAGTTAAGAGTGGCTATAGCTGTGTGGATGAAGTTATGGACAATTTTCATTTTCAAGAGCTGTTTGTATTACCTGAATGCATTGCAATGAGCAAAGATATAAAAATAATAATTATTCCCATTTTGGAAAGAAAATTAACTTCTTGAAAAGAATATTAATTTAAAAAGCACAATGAGATATCACTTCATATCTACCAGAAAGGTTGTAACTTTTTAAAAGAATAATAATAGGTGCTGGAAAAGATGTGGGGAAATTAAGATCTTCATACAATGCTCATGAGAAGGTAAAATTGTACAACCAATGTGGAAAACAGTTTACTGGTTCCTCAAAGTTAAACAGAGTTATTATTTGACCCAAAAATTGTACTCATATTTATTACATCATTATTTATAATAGTCAATAATAGAAACAACCTAAGTGTCCATTAACTGATAATATCCACACAATGGAATATTATTAAGCCTTAAAAAAAAAATGAAGTACTGATACATGCTACAATGTAGACAAACCTTGAAAGCATTGTGCTAAGTGAAAAAAATCTGGGAGCAATTTAGACAAGACCCTAGTATAAAGGAACCATGGACATGGACAACAGGTGGGATTGACTTTGGGGGGAATGGGTGGGTGGGGAGGGGGACAGAGAGGAGCAAAAACGGGATGGATATAATACAACAACAATAACATTTTTTTAAAAATCTAGATAAAAAAGCCACATGTGATGGAAGGGAAGTTGACCTAAGGTGGTGGACACACAATACAATATACAGATAATGCATTATAGAAGTGTACCCCTGAAACCTATATATATTAACCAATATCACATCAATACATTCAATTTAAAAGTTAAAACTTAAAAAAATATAAAAAGGCCACAAATTGTATGATTCCATTTACATAAAATACCCAGAATAGGCAAATCCATAAGACAGAAAATAGATTAGTGGCTTCCAAGTGATGAAGAAAAGATAATGGGAAATGCTTACTAGCAGGTATGAAATTTCTACATTGATAATAATGTTCTGGAGTTAGATAATGATGGTTACATGACCTTGTAAATATGATTTTAAAAACATTTGAACAATAGTTTAAAATGGTGAATCTTATGGTATGTAAATTACACCTCTTTTTTTTTTTTTTATTAAAGCAGATTTGACAACTAAAGGGTGATAGAACATATAAAACTGAATACAGAAAACTGTGATAGAATAGCAGAGAATATTGGTGAAACAAATTTGAAATAAAGCCCTGACCAGTGTGGTGTAGTTGACTGGGAATCGTCCAGGAAACAAAAGGTTGCAGGTTCAATTCCTGGTCAAATGCTCAGGTTTCAGGGTCAGTCCCCAGTTGGGGAGCTTATGAGAGGCAACCAACTGATATTTCTCTCTCATATCAATGTTTACCTTCCTCTCTTTTTCCTCCTTTTTCCTCTCTCTCTAAAAATAAATAAATAAATATCAAATAAACAAACCTGAATATAATTAACTTGTAATAACACTTTCAATGTATTTTTACTGAATTTACCAGGGTAAAATTTGTTAATAAAATTATATAGATTCCAAGTGTACAATTCTATAAAACTTCATCTGTATATCTTATTGTGTATTCACCACCCAAACTCAAGTCTTCTTCTGATATGGAGGGATCTGATTAAGATCATTGGGGAGAAGTAGGAAGGGCCATAGGAAGAGTTTGCAGAGGCAATGGAAAGCAGTCTAGGATGGGATTGGCTGAGAAGCTGAATGCCTCCAAAGCCAAAGGAAATAAAAAGAGGGCTGGCTCTCTGTCAGGTTCTGGCTCTGGCTTGAGCTCTCAGGCTCTTCTTCCTCAAGAATACTTGAATGATAATGCTGAAGCTGGCTGCATTTCCCAATGGATGGTATTTTGTATGAGAAGGAACTCCAGGTATACCCTATGATTGAGTGGGCAGAGGTTGGCAGGTTTATACTTTGGGTCTTCCAGAGGAAACACGCCCTGAGGCAGAAGCCTGCTATTCTTCTGGAAATGTGTAGCTTTTGTGTATTATGTTGTTTATATTTTCTTTTTAAAATTATATATTATTGATTATGATGTTATAGTTGTCCCAATTTTTTTTCCCTTTGCTCCCCTTTTCCCAGTACCCCTACTGGGAACTAAGCAATTCCTGCCCCTGCTTAGTTTACGTCCATGGGTCTTGCATGTAAGTTCTTTGGCTTCAGCCTTTCCTATACTATTCTTAACATCTCGTATCTATTAGGCCTTTTGATCTCTCTGCACTATTTACCCCCTCCTCTCCCACCTTCCTTCCAGCTGATAACCCTCCAAGATCACCATACCTATAATTCTGTTCCCATTCTGGTTGTTTATTTAATTTGTTTTTGTTTTTTAGATTCAGTTGTTGATAGCCCTGGGTTTGATGTTATTTCCACAGTGGCTGCACCAGCCTGCATTCCCACCAACAGTGCACCAGGGTTCCCTTTGCCCCACATCCTTGCCAACACTTGTTCCTTGTTGATTTGTTGATGATGGCCATTCTAACAGGTGTGAGGTGGTATCTTATTGTGGTTTTAATTTGCATCTCTCTGATGACTAGTGATGTTGAGCATTCTTTCATATGCCTCTGGGCCCTTTGTATATCTTCCTCAGTGAGTTGTCTGTTTAGGTCTTTTGCCCTTTGCCCATTTTTTAATTGGACTGTCTGTCTCCCTGGTGTTGAGTTGCATTAGTTCTTGATATATTTTGGAGATCAGACCTTTGTCTAAGGTATCATTGGCAATTATGTTTTCCCATACAGTTGGTTCCCTTTGAATTTTGCTGATATTTTCTTTAGCTGAACAGAAACTTTTCAATTTGATACAGTCCCATTTGTTGATTCGTTCTTTTGTTTCCTTTGCCCTTGGTGAAGTATCAGTAAACATATTTCTGCGTAGGATATCGAAAGATTGCTGCCAATATTTTTCTCCAGGACCTTTATGGTGGCACTGCTTATGTTTAAATCCTTTGTCCATCTTGAGTTTATTCTGGTGTATGGTGTAAGTTGGTGGTCTAGTTTTATCTTTTTGCATGTTGCTGTCCAGTTCTCCCAACACCATTTGTGAAGAGACTGTTTTTACTCCATCTTATGTTCCTTCCCCCCGTTGTCAGATATTAGTTGGGTTAATTTCTGGGCTCTCTATTCTGCTCCATTGATCTATATGTCTAGTCTTAAGATAGTACCAGATATTTTTGATGACAGTAGCCTTGTAGTATTGTTTGAAGTCTGGTATTGTGATTCCTCCTGCCTTGTTCTTCTTTCTCAAGATTGCTGTGGCTATTTGTCAGCATTTTTGGCTCCATATAAATTTTTGAAGTATTTGTTCTATTTCTGTGAAGTCTGTCATTGGTATTTTAATTGGGATTGCATTGAATCTGTAGATTGCTTTGAGTAGTATGGACATTTTAATGATGTTCATTCTTTCCATCCATGAACATGGTGTATGCTTCCATTTATTTGTATCTTCCTTGATTTCATTCTTCATTGTTCTGTAGTTTTCTGAGTACAGGTCTTTGACCTCCTTAGTTAAGTTGATTCCTAGGTACTTTATTTTTGTTGTTGCTATGGTAAATGGGATTTGTTTTTTCGCTTCTATTTCTGTTGTTTCATTATTGGTATACAAAAATGCTTTTGATTTCTGGATATTGACTTTATACCCAGCTATTTTGCTAACTTTGCTTGTTAGGTTGAGTAAGATTTTGGTGGAGCCTATTGGGTTTTGTATGTACACTATCATATCATCTTCAGATAATGACAGTTTGACTTCCTCCTTTCCAATTTGGATACCTTTGATTCCTTTTTCTTTTCTGATGGCTATGGCTAGAACTTCAAAGATAATGTTGAATAGAAGTGGAGAAAGTGGACAGCCTTGTCTCGTTCCTGATCTTAGGGGGAAAGCTTTTAATTTTTGCCCATTGAGTATGATGTTGGCTTCGGGTTTCTCATAGATGACCTTTATGATGTTGAGGTATGCTCCCTCTGTTCCCATTTTGCTGAGGGTTTTTATCACAAATGGTTGCTGTACTTTATCAAATGCTTTTTCAGCATCTATCGATATAATCATATGGTTTTTATCTTTGAATTTGTTGATGTGGTGTATTACATTTATTGATTTACGAATGTTATACCATCCTTGCATCCCTGGGATGAAACCCGCTTGATCATGATGTATGATCTTTGCAATGTACTGCTGAATCTGGTTGGCCAATATTTTGTTGAGAATTTTAGCATCTATGTTCATCAGAGATATTGGCCTGTAGCTATCTTAGTAGTGTCTTGCCCTGGTTTTGGGATTAGGATAATATTGGCCTCGTAGAAAGAGTTTGGGAGTCTTCCCTCTTCCTATATTTTTTGGTATAGGTTGAGAAGAATAGGAGTTAGCTCTTCTTTAAATGTTTGGTAAAATTCCCCTGTGTATCCATCCAGTCTGGGACTTTTGTGCTTTGGGAGATTTTGGATTACTTCTTTAATTTCACTGGTTGTTATTGGCCTATTCAGGCTTTCTGCTTCTTCTGGGGTCAGTTTTGGTAGATTATACCTTTCCAGAAATGTGTCCATTTCATCCAGGTTGTCCTATTTTTTGTCATATAGTTGTTTGTAGTAATTTCTTACAATCTTTGGTATTTCTGAGGTATCAGTTGTGATTTCTCCTCTTTCACTTCTGATTCTGTTTATTTGGGTCCTCTCTCTCTTTTTCTTGTTGAGTCTGGATAAAGGCTTGTCAAATTTGTATATTTTTTCAAAGAACAAGCTCCTGGACCTGTTGGTTCTTTGAATTATAGTTTGAATTTCTGAGTTATTTAGTTCTGCTCTGATCTTGATGACTTCCTTCCTTCTACTTGTTCTGGGCTTTGTTTGTTGTTGCTCCTCTAGTTCTTGCAGCTTTATGGTTAGGTTGTATTTATAAACTCCTTGTGATCATTTTAGGTAGGCCTGTATGGTCATAGATTTCCCTCTGAGCACTGCCTTTACTGTGTTCCATAGGTTTTCGACTGTTGTGTGTTTATTGTTATTTGTTTCCAGGAAATTTTTTATTTCATCTTTGATCTCATTGTTAACCCATTCATTACTTAAAAGCAAGTTATTCAGTCTCCATGAGTTAGAGTATTTTTATTTTTTTTCCCTTGAGATTGGTTTCTAGTTTCAAGCCATTGTGATCTGAGAAGATACTTTGTATGATTTCAACTTTCCTGTATTTGTGGAGGCTTGTCTTGTGACATACCATGTGGTCTATCTTGGAGAATGATCCATGTGCATTTGAAAGGAATGTGTATTTTGCTTCTTTGGGGTAAAAGACTCTGTATACATCAGTTAGGTCCATTTCCTCTAGAGTGTTGTTCAGTAACGCAACATCTCGGGGGATTTTTTGATTGGAAGATCTATCCATTGTTGATAGTTGGGTATTAAAATTCCCTACTCTTAGTGTGTTGCTGTCTATATGTTTCTTAAAGTCCTCCAAGATTTTCCTTATATATTTTGGAGCTCCTACGTTGGGTGCGTATATGTTTACCAGAGTTATTTCTTCTTGATTGATTATTCCCTTGGGTATTATGAAATGTCCTTCTTTGTCCCTTCTTATGGCTTTCATTGTAAAATCTATTTTGTCTGAAATCAGTATTGCTACTCCAGCTTTTTTATCATGTCCATTTGGTTGATATATAGTTTTCCATCCCTTCACTATCAATCTGTGTCGATCTTTTGTTCTGAGGTGGGTCTCTTAAAGACAGCATATATATGGATCATGTTCGGCTACCCTATGTCTTTTGATTGGTGCATTTAATCCATTTACATTTAAGGTTATTATTGATTGATACCTACTCATTGCCATTTTCTCCCTTTGTACCTGTAATCCTCTTTGGCTTTCTCTGTTTCTTCATTTTATTTATTTACTTATTTTTAAAGCAGACCTGTTAGCATTTCTTGCAATGCTGGTTTGGTAGAGATGTATTCTTTTAGTCTTCTTTTGTCTGGGAAGCTCCTTATTTCTCCTTCCATCTTGAATGAGAGCCTTGCTGGGTAGAGTATTCTTGGTTGCAGGCCTTTGTTTACCATGACTTGATATACTTTTTGCCATTCCCTTCTGGCTTGAATTGTTTCTGTTGAATAATCATTTGATAGCCTTATTGGAGCCCCCTTATATGTTATTTGTTGCTTCTCTCTTGATGCTTTTAGGATTCTCTCTTTGTCTTTGAAATTTGCCATTTTAATAATAATGTGCCTTGGTGTTGGTCTGTTTGGGTTGATCTTCAATGGGACCCTCTGTGCTTCCTGAACTTGATTAATGTTTTCACTCATCACGTTAGGAAAATGTTCTATCTTTACTTTTTTTTTTTTTTTTTTAAGATTTTATTTCATTATTTTTACAAAGAGGGGATGGGAGAGAGGCAGAGAGACATCAATGTATGGTTGCATTTCACCTGCCCCCAGCCACAGACCTGACTGGAGACCTGGTTTGCAACCTGGTTACGTGCCCTGGGAATCTAACCTGCGACCTTTGGGTTTGTAGGCCGGTGCCTTACCCACTATGCTACCAGCCAGGGCCTCGTTACTTTTTTGAACCGGTTTTCCATTCCTTGTTTCTCTTCTCCTTCTGGTATCCCTATGATATGGATGTTGTTCTGTTTCATGTTGTCTTCCAGCTCTCTTAAACCCTCTTCAATCTTGTTCAGCCTTTTTTTATTCTCTTGTACTGTCTTGGAGTATTTGTCGACCTTGTCCTTCAACTCCCTGATCTGGTCCTCTGCTTCCTCTAGCTTACTGTTGATTCCTTCTACTGTATTCTTCAATTCAGAAATTGTATTCTTCATTTCCTCCTGACACTAATGGATAGTTTCTATGTCCTTTCTGATGCTGTCATAGCTCTCAGTAAGTTCCTTGTAACTTCCCTGGAGTTGTTTATACTTTTCTTTGAGCTGGCTAAGCTCATTGAGCTTCTCTATCATCATTCTTTTGAATTCCTTATCTGATATATTGTGTGCCTCTGTTTCATTTGGTGGTCTTTCTGGGGATTCTTCCTTTCCTTTTGGTGATGGGCTGATTCTTTTTTTCCCCATTTTCGGTGTCTGTTGTTGCTTCCTTTTTTTTGTTTTTTTGTTTTTTGTTTTTCCCTTGGGTTAATCTGCTTTGCTTCCTTGCCTTAGTTGAGCACCCTTCTGTGTTAGGAGATTTGTGGAGTTCAGTGTTGCAGTCTCCCAAATTTTCTCCACTGTTGCTCTTGGTGTGGCCTTTATTTGGGCTGTCTGGTTGTATTCTGGATTGGTTGTGCATGTTGCTCCTTTCCTTCCAGTCAAGGCACTCCTTCTATCCTTTCTCATAGAAATGAGGAGAGGGAGAATCAGAAAGCCTCAAGTGAACAGTGTAAGCCTATGTATATAGTTGCTGCATCTGCCTCCCTGTTCACCCTTAGTGACCCCTGATTGGTCCAGTTGAAGCCAGGACCTGTGGGCTTTTAGCAGGAAGAAAAAAAGAAAAAAGAAAAAAAATGATAATAATAATAAGAAAGTAATTGGATGGATGTTCACCCTTAATGATCCCTGATTGGTCTGGATGGAGCCAGGACCTGAGGGCTTTTAGCAGGGAAAAAGAAAAGAAAAGAATAAAGAAAAAAAAAAAAATATATATATATATATATATATATATATATATAAAATAAGAAAAATGGGTTTAGGTGGCTGTTCACCCTTTATGATCTCTGATTGGTCCAGGTGGAGCCAGGAGCTGTGGGCTTTTAGCAGGAAGGAAAAAGAAAAGAATTAAGGAAGGGTTGAGGTGGCTGGGGAGGGGAGGAGAGGAATACTTAGATTGAGGACTGGGAATGCATTGTAGCCAGAGAGTGAGTTGACTTTAAATCAAGGGTAGGGGGAGGGTCTTGGGTATTTAGGTGGATTGAGATAGGGGAGGATTAAAAATATGTGAGAAGTAACTTATGAAAAGGATATGTTAGGGATTAATAGTTCATGTAGCTCTCGGTGTAACTCAAGTGCTTGAGATTAGCAGCGATCCATTTCCTGAGTCTGCCTCTTTTTCTTGGCCAGGGCTCTGCAGTCAACAGTCTAGCTGGTCTTGGAGTGGCAGGGCCTCTGATTGTCACAGTCAGGGCTGATTCTGAGTGTTAGCCCCCAGGTAGGCTGGGCCTCCAGTAGCCTAGCCGGGTTTTAGGGCTGCCGGTGTTCTGGGGCCCTCCCTTTCCTTCCATTTGAAGTCCAGCAGGGTGCCCCCACCAACTCCTGGCGGAGGTTCCTGCCTGTGATGGGCCCCTGGCACCCCTGCAGGGTGGCCTGCAACCTCACTGGTTCCTGTGATGACTGGCCCTGTTCCCGCAGCTCCCGGAGGAGGCAGCCCCCGTCTGCCAACAGTGCCCGGGGTCTGCCAACACTGCCCAGCTTCCCTGGGCGAGGGCCATTCCTCCAAGCAGACCAGCTCTCCAAGGAGTCCTTCACACCACCCCTGTGATGCGCGCCCTCCCAGGGCTTCTGCAGTGCGGCCTTTGTCGTGGGCAATGGGTGGGTCAGTTGCCCCAGCTACAGGTTTCCGGCTGGCAGTTTGGAGTTTCTGCGGGAGCCTGGGGGCCTGTGTGGGTGCGCAGGGCTGGGGTTTCGAGTTGCTGTATCCCCCGTGGCGCAGCAGCACTGTTTTTTCGGCCCTTTCGCTGCCCTGTCTGGTGCACTTCCCTGCTCCCCTGCTCCTGCTCCCCACAGGACTCTTCTCTGCCTCTGACCCAGTGAGGAACTTCCTCTCTCTCAGTCTCTGAAGCAAGGCTCTCACACAGTCCCTCCCCTGCAGGAGTTCAATTCCTCGTTCCCTCCGGCGTTTGCCCTTGCTGCCCACACTTCACTGTTCAGATTTCTAGTCGCCAGGGAGCCTGAAGCTGGCTTCAGTTAAAGACACTGCTCTGGGTAGAGCCGCCACTGCCCAGAGCCACCCTGGCCCACCGGCCGGTTTGGAACTGTCTCACCTGCTCTCCTGTAGGTCTCTGCTGCCTCTGGGCTGTGCTCCCCTGAGTCCAGATGCTGACGGCTCCAACTCTTAGAGACCTGAAGACATCTCGCGCTCCCTATGCTGTCCTCCAGCTGCTCTGGTACTCAAGAACGCCATCAGCCCTGCTCTCTACTCTGTTGCCATCTTTGATCCTTTTTTGGAAACTATTATTTTTTATAATTGCTTTTGTTTGGGAGGTGTATTGTAACAACCTTGCACCCAGGAATAAATTCCGCTTGATGATGTTGTATGATCTTTTTAATGGCTTTGATTTACTAATATTTTGCTGAGTATTTTTGCACCTGTGCTCATCATGGATATTGGCCTGTAACTTTCTTCTTAATGTCTTTATATGGTTTTAGTATTAGGATAATGCAGGATTGGTAAAATGAGCTTGGGAGTCTTCCCCCATGTGGAGCTTTCTGGAATGGTCTCCACCAGCTTCTAGCCCTGGGGTCACATTTAGCACAGTGGTCTCTACCCCAAGATTATTGACACACTTACTAAAAGGGTTTTTTTAATCAGATGATCTCGAATTCATCTAGAATTTCCCTTGGAAATACTTAAAATGCTATTTCAGATAAAAACAAACAAAAACACATGAGTGGACACCAAAAGGCACCTTTTGTAAGGTCCCATTGATAGGAAACTTACAGAATTAGGTCAAGGAACAGAGACAGAAAGCAGGTCACGTTTTGTGGGGATGGGGGCAGGAGGAGTGGGGAGAGAGTG
>PVIW01010402.1:0-44448 GCA_004026585.1 Noctilio leporinus
TCAGTGCAGTAGCTATTGCAGATGGCTGGAAAATTCCAGCATTTCAGCAACTATTATCCTTTTGTGTACCAGCTAAATAGCAGCTCTAGACTTTGGTTAAAGACTGGTAAATTAAATCACAGCTTAAAGTTATTTTCACTTTGAACTCACTTTCTTGTAATTTAACACTCTGCCTCTGTCATGTGTGTTTGTGAGTATGCGTGCTCACACTCATGTGTTTCATGGAGTCTACACTCCCACTGTCTACATATAGCCTGGGTATCAGAAAGGCACATTAATTATTTACTGAAATTAAATTGTAAATGAAATTTATAGTTTTACATTAAATTTATGGTATTCAATTGGCAATTCTTGCACTGTACAGACTGAGTCTTCCAGCTAAATCGACCTACAAATCAGAGACAATCTTATTTGTATAGCACCTTGTCATTTTCAAAGCACTTATGCATTATCAAATGTAATCTTCTCAACACTATGGTGAGGAAAATGGAGCAGGTACTCAATAATTTACAAACACTCTTCAAGTTAACTTTTATTGCTGTAATATCATCAGCAGCTATAGGGACAAGTATTATCATTTCTAATTTGTAAAATGAAGAAGTTGAGACCTGAGGGAAAATGTGCATTTTGACAGTTAAAATGAGTTTGGTACCTCTGGACTAAAGTATAGGAAGAAATACATGGGATCATAAAATATTTTAAATTAAAAGAGTTTTACAATTGTTTTTATTTCAATTTCTTATTTTAAAAAAGAAAACTTAAAATTACTTCCCTCCAAGGTCTCTAAAGCCCAAAAATTACACATTTTGGAGAAAGGTTCTCATCTTAATAGTTTCTCCTAAGTACCCCATTTTTATAAAGTGTTAAATTAGAGTTAGATTTGGGGAACAGTAACTGAGCTGTGTATTTAGTGAAGCCTTAGAGTTAGAATTCAGAAAATACCTTTGGTAAGATAGGAGGCAAAGACAAGAATTTCAAATGCAAACAACAGAAGAATACGAGTAAAATAATGCCCACTTTTAGGAAAAATGTTTTAAAATACTCTTACAGTCTCTGTACAATTTACTACTGTTATTGATTGCACTAAATAATTATTGAGGTGGTTTGAAGTGTAGAAGATAGGGCCTCAGTACTCAGAAGTATGTCTGATATAACACATCCACATAAAGAAGCATTAGGAAACCTATTTCAATTCCTATTAGAGAAAAATACCTTAAAAGGTCAAAACTAAGAAATTATAATCAGCCCTGAGTGATGTGTCTCAATTGGTTGGGCATCACCCCACAAAGTGAAGGGTTGCTGCTTTGATTCCAGGTCAGGGCACATGCTTGGTTTGGTCCTTAGTCAAACCTAAGAGGCAACTGATGGACATTTCTCTGTCACACATTGATGTTTTTCTCCCTAACTTTTTCCCTTCCCTTCCCATCTCTCTAAAAATAAATAAATAAAATCTTTAAAAAAAGAAATTATGATCAAATAATTTAGTCATACACCCTTTGACATTTTTTTCATTTGACTTATGAAGGATGATCCAACTATGATCCATTCATAAAAGATAAATCTAAAACAAAAAATGAATTTCAAAGGAGTGGAAAATAAGAAAATACATTAATAGTGACTTTTTAATTTAATTTTATTGTTGTTTTATTACATCCATCCCCTTTTTCCTTCCCTCTGTCCCCTTCCTCACCCACCCACTCCCCCCAAAGTCAATCCCACTTGCTGTCCATGGTTCTTCCATACTAGTTCCTTGACTAAACTGTTTCCCTTCTTTGCCTCCTCCTCTCCCCTCCTCCCTACCCCCTCCCTTCTACCCACAGGAGATCTATTCATTTTATTCATGTATCTGGTTCTGTTTTGCTTGTTTGGTTGTTTTGTTCATTATTGTCCTGAAATAGGTGAGGTCATATGGTATTTGTCCTTCACTGACTGGCTTATTTCACTAAGTATAATACTTTCTAGTTCCACCCATGTTGTTGCAAAGGGTAGGAGTTCCTTCTTTCTTTCTGCTGTATAGTATTTCATTGTGTAAATATACCAAAGTTTTTTGATCCAATCATCCACCAATGGACACTTAGGCTGTTTCCAGCACTTGGCTGTTGTAAATAGTGCTGCTACAAACATAGGGGTACATAGGTTTTTATGAATTGGTGTTTCAGGGTTCTTCAGGTATAGTCCTAGTAATGGAATTGCTGGGTCAAAAGGCTGTTCCATTTTTAGTTTTTGAAGGAAACTCCATATTGTTTTCCATAATGGCTACACACACACAAAAATAAGAAAATGAAATAATCCTGAATCAAATGAAAAGACATTCAAATGATGAGTTAGTGAAAATTATTAAGATACCATTTTTTACATATCAAATTGGCAAAAATTAAAATGTGACAACACATTTTATTGGAACGCTATGGGGAAACAATATTCTTACACATTGCCAATGAGAATGTAACCTGTTACAAACTTTCTGGTGAGAAATTTGAAAACTACATATACATTTGCAATTTGACTGAGCAATTCCACTTCCAGGAGATGTACCCTGAAGATTAGATTATATAATCATAGTTGGTTTACAAACTGGCTTCCATATATGCAGGTAAGAAGAGACCAAGGTAAGAAACAGACCACTTCAGATGGGTAGGCGGCAAATATAATAAGTCAGGAATTATATTAAAAAGCTTGTCTTGAACTGCCACAAGAAAAGTTAATTTCCACACCCACTCAACAGAATCTTAAAAGATTGTATAGAGGCTTTAACCAGGTTCAGTCCCATTTCAGCCCAGATGGGCCCAGCAACATCTTAGTCCCTCAAGGCTGTGTTTTTGCAAACAGGCCCCACTGGGGAAATGGTGCAGAGAATGCACATTTCAAGGACAAGGAAGCAGGTAAGCCTGAGTCCAGCTTGTGGGTCAACCAGTAGTCACACCATCTTGATAACCTCCTTCAATAATGTATAATCAATTACCGTACAACTGTTTGTAATGACAAAACATTGGAAACAGCCTAAATGTCTCACATAGGAGAGTGAGTGAGTAAATTATGATACTTTTACATAATGGAGTAATACACTGCTATAAAAGTTAAGCAGAAAGATCTCTATCAGTTTGTGTGCGTGATCTTTAGCATATACTGTTAAATGAAAAAAAAAAAAAAATCCAAGCATAAAGTAGCACATTCTTTTTGTATCAGAAAGAAGTGCATGCATGATAACATACATGTGTGCAAAGAAAAGAAATACAAGTACAAAACAAACACAAGTACAGAAACTAAAAAGACATGTTACCTACAGGGCATAGGTTGGAATGAGTGGAAAAAACGGGAATAGAAACAGTTAATGAGATATGGGGGGAATGATGTCTCTCTTTTCATGCATTTTTATGTAGTTTTAGTTTTTAAACCATGGTAAAATTTCATATCCCGAAAGAGATAAATTAAAATCAACCAGGCAGGGAGTGGAGGATAAAATAGGATGCAGATGGCAGCAAATATCCCTAAACGTGTTGAAATGTATATGTTTGTGTGCCTAGCGAAGCTCCATTTGGGAATATGGAATGACTGAGGTTAAGCCTGTAAACAGTATTTTGACAGAAATATAGACTAACTGTACTTCAGTTGATAGAAGTTTCATAAGAATATAGTTAATGGTGCTGAAACTATGTATATTCTAGGTTTGAACAAAAACATAAATATGTCATACATAATTTACTATTGAAGTAAAAGCTTACAAATAAGGAAGGAAAAAACCTAGAATATACTTTTTAGCATATAATTAGAATTAGAAACATGGGAATGGCATGTGTACAGATACAGATATAGAAATAGTGAAAATATGTGTGTAAATAGCATGTGTGTATTTCTATGTGGATCATGCATATATTATTCATTTATGTCCCTTGAGAAGGTGTAGAAGCAATGTCATCCTAGCACATTTAGTTTTGTTTTCCAAATATCACTGTTACAAAAAGAAAAAGAAAAAAAAAGACTCCTTGGAAAAAGGTATTAGATGCCAGGGCTTGTATAATATGAGTCTAAATATCTCATGGTGCCAGAAAGCAAGAAAGTGCTTACAAAATGAAAGGACCTTGTTGAGATTTCACAGAAGCAAATAGGAAATTACTTGAGTCAAATAAAAAAAAAAAGTAATGGATTAAAACCCATTGAATAAAATAAATATCAATGGCTCTTACTGATATAAATAGTTGAATAAATAAATAATCTATGGGTACAGTACAATATTAATAAATGTAGAAGGACTAATGAAAATGATCATTTGGCAAGCATAAGAGTAATATTCATTATTGCTAAGGTACATCAATGAATGTCAAAATTAGTGGGTGAATACATAGTGAGAAAAAGTATGCTTGTATAATTTCAAAGTAGCTTCTCCTGATGACTCTAAATGGAAAAACTATAATTTTACAGTGGAGGAAACTGATTTATAGAATCTATCCTTAAATAAGTGATCAAAGTAAACAACATAAATAGGAAATTTCAGTAGCACGTATCCCTAATATTATGCACTTAGAAAGGTGTATATAACATCACCAGGATGGTAACCTAGCCCCAAATGCATTATCTGAGTTTAAATGAGACAACATCAGACAAATCCAAATAGAAAGACTGCACAAAATATCTGGTTAGTACTTTTCAAGATATCAAGGTAACCAGTGCAAATTGAAAGAACCAAAAAGGGCATGACAAACTAAAAACCATCTGGGATCTTAAATGGAATCTTATATTGGAAAAGAGACTTTCGTGGGATTATTTATAAATTTGAGGAGGTCTGCATTTACTTAATCAAATTATATCAATGTAAATTTCTTGATTTAGATATTTGTACTCTGGTTGTGTACATAAAAAAACACTAGGAGAATCTGGTTGATGGTACATGGGACACTTCATTGCATTTGCAGCTTTTTCCTAAGTGCAAATTTATTTATTTTTAATTAAGAAAAAAACAAAAACTTAAAAGATATACAGATTCACTCATTCTTTATTCTTTTATTTATTCAACAAAGAATTATCAAGATGTATATGTTAAAAATTCTTCTTGGTGCTTGGAGTAGAGACATACGTATCATAAAAAACTGCTTCTTTCTTGGGGCTTGTGTATCATTTGAGGGAAGAAACTAGAAGAAGGGAAATACAATATTTTTATACAGTAAGTACAAATTCCTCTAAGATTTATAAAGATAAAAGAAGGTAGACTGCTGATGTGATTGCTATTAACACAATGGGGACAGGGGGAAAAGTCAACTTTATAATTAATCATTCAGTAGGGAACCTCTCCAAACTAAATCAAAGCAAACCACAAGGGAAGCTGACAGAGAAGGAAAAATACAACTTAATGATGAAAATTAAAGCAAGAGAACCCACTCAGTGAGTTTTTCATAGTTATGAGAATATTTTAGCTATCATGTAAACTTTCAAATTAAAATGTTACTTTGCTATAAGAGCCATAAAAAGTTTGTGATAAGCTGGAAATTAAACATGCATTGCAACATGCTTTTGAAGGAAAATGGATAGGTTGATGAGGGATATCTCATTGGGATGTTTTACCCGGTACAAAATACATAAATTCAATACTCACCTAGCTATAGATGTTTTGCTGACCATTAATTCCCTTTGAAAGGAGAATAAAAGGACTCCTTTCACAAAAGGATGGTGCTTCCAAACCAAGTAGAGGCCCACATACTAAATTACTTTTCAGAATGGGAAAACTATACATTCCCTTCAATGTAACTATGGTTGCATTGGAAGCCAAAGTTAGAACATACTTAATAGAAAAATAGCATAACAACCTGATTTCACCATGACAGTAACAGTGGATTTAAAGTAAGAAATTGCAAGTTATTTTTCAAATAAATGGAACTCAGGAAAGTCTATTATTTTGCTGTTTTCACAGGTGTTCCGAAACTGAAATTACTCTCCATTAAAACCTGTTCCTCCCATTGTATTCCTTGTCTTTGCTAATGGCTCCTGCATCTACAATTGGTCCAACTCAGATTCTTCTCAGAGGACAGTTAAGATGTCCTGTAGTACCTGGGTCTAGGACTGAAATTTCAAGCATAAATGAAAACTGTACAGTCATTTGATTTTAAACTACTTTGCAGCATAGCTACCTGCAGAATTGAGTGTACCTTTTAATGTTGCCTGTCTGGGATGCTAAATGCCATGTTAGACCTCCAGGTTGAAAGATGATTCAGCTTTAAGGTGTTATCCTTTCCGAGGTACAGAAGAAACCCAATTCCAAAAAGGTCCTTTCAGTTGTAGACTTGGGGGGACTTGGCCAGCCTCTCCAAAGATGTCAGGTTTCCTTTTCTATCTAGAAATGGCGGCAAGTGGAAGCTGATGATTTGTAAGCACTTTGTAAATTTGTATTGCTTCAATGAATGAAATATTGACTTCCTGAGAATTAAAACCTTGATTTCCTACCCTAACTGAGAGAGGTTCACTGGTTGAAGGTGTGTACAAACTCATCTGAAGGGACATTTTTAGACAGATTTACATGACCTATTTCCACCCCAGTCCATCACCTCTTTTACACCAAAAGTAGCCTGCAGGGTGTGATAGTTGTTTCTTTTGTGCCATTTTGGGGTGGAAAAGAGGGATGTGATGGAGCCAATTAATTCAGGACTCACATTGTTTTGTTTTGTTTTTTTTCCCTTGCTCCAGACTATGAAATGGTTCTAAAAGCTCCAGCCACAAGCTGGGAAGAATCTCTGTGACTGTAATCACATGGTGACAACACTTGGAACCTAAATTAGACTTCTGTTTTATTCTCACCACTCAGTTTCTTTTTTAGCAGTTTAATGGGTACATTGTAGAGTCTTCTTCCATTGTGTGGAATTAGATCACCTCTCTCAAAGGCTGTACATCACTTAAAATAAAATAAATAAAATATTGAAACCTCAAAAAAATTTTCCTCTGCTTTGGATTTATGAAAAAACATTGTTACCTGCCAGATGGAGAGAAAGGTCCTTTTAGAGTTTTAAAACGAGACTGAGACAAGCAGGCAAAATGCAAAGCCATGAATTTGTTTGCTGAGCAGCCCTCACAGTCAACTTAGTCCCAGGGCAATGTGTACCATTTCTTTGTATTTCACCCCCTTGAGTATAGCTTTTATTGACTCTAGCTCATCCTAAGCTAGGGAGTGTTAACTGGGCCTGGCTCTCCCTAGTGCTCTGTGCTCACAAGGCTCCTCTGGGTTTCCTTCCAGGAGTTGGCAATAGGTCAAGAAATGGGAAAGAAGGAGGGATGGTGGTCTTGGGACAGCCATCAGTGTCAAAGATTGAGTAAAGTTAGCTGGCTGTTACTTTAAATAGTCAGGTGGCTTTATCTCAGAAAATTGTCACAAATGTAACTTCATCATATCCTCCCAATAACAACAAATATGCATAGGGGAGCGTTGTACAGAGAAAGGGGAACCATGAGGAGGTTAAGCGTATGTAGAAATTATATCTAAATTTTGACTTTATTCTACATTTCACATGATATGGTGCACAGTTACATTATATATTAACTTTTCTCATAAGTTGAATATATTTTCTCAAAAGCCCAGTGTTTCATTATTAGACAGTAAAAGCATATTAAATAAATCCTTTTAAGTGTATATGTGTTTGATTATACATTTTTTATTAGGTTTTACTATATAAGAGTGCCTTAGAGATTTAGTTCAAATCCTTATTTGGTAGATGAAGATATTTACTCAGCTAGGTTGAATGACTTACAGTTTATTCATTTAAGAGGCATAACAAGATTTCAAACCTGGCCTCCATCCTCTATTTCTTTCTACTATATTTGAGCCTTCTTGTAATTTGATGAATTATTCAGGGAACGTATTATCAACATTTTACATATAGGGAAACATACCTAGAGTAAGAGCTAGAGATCCATCTTCATAGCTAAGTAACTTGATTGTATGGTTAGTGGGAGGGTAGGACAAACCTGGTGCTTGGTCTTTTGTTTTCATGAATCTATATATTAACTAATTTCTTTGTCATTAGAAACAAAGGAAAAGAGAGGTATATCTTCTAAGAATTCATGTCAATATATCAGATAAAATAAGGCCCCTTAACATGAACCATTTAGGGAAAAATGTTTTTGTGATATTAAGGTATATGTCTTGGTTCTCTTTATATGCATGTGCATGCATAGCAGGATGTTAGCATTTTGGTCAGTTGGCATTTATTTATTGTTACACTGTAGCATTAATAGAAAAATATATATGAAAATAACTAACCAACCCATATAAAGTACTTACAGATTAATTGTCTAATATTTATTGTTACATTAGACTCCAACTTGATTTTTTTATCTGAATATTTGAAAATAAATAGTTAATTCATTTGTCTCTGAGGACCGTCTTTGTTTGACTTAACAGGTGGAAGCCTGTCATTTGGCTCCAGCAAGCAAAGTGGCAGCTGGAGGAACGGGAATCGGTGAGGCAGAGCAAGCAGCATCATTTCATGAATGAACGCTGAGGCAAGGTGTTGATTTCCTCCTCCATATTTTCACTGATTGCAAGTTTAGAACATGAAGGCCCACAGTGTCTAAATCACTGCATCTGCTAGCGTAGAGGCACACATTTATGTTTGTTTGTGGATCTATCTGACATCCCAGCATTACTATCAGAACCGGGAACTGACAAGTCTGGCTATGGGACAGGAAGCAATGTATAACCTTGAAGGTTCTGTTTATACCTTTGGAATTAGCAAGGATTAAATGAAGTTCTAGTTTAGTGTTGTGCCCATATTAATCTTTAAAATGCTATTTTTGCACCTTTAAGTAGCACCTTGCATTTTCATTGCACAGACGTAATTTGTAGCAAGTTTAATAGAATATTTGGTAGGATAATATATTTCTTTTTCTATTCAAAACCCAATTTCTTAGATTTATTTTTGTTTAGAATAGCAGAAACAAGGGTGTTATCTGTAATAGTAATTGGCATCATTGAAAAAAAGCAAATGTAACATTGGGGATTGGGATTTATTTTTTCTTATTTTAGGTAGCTATATAAACTTGGGTGAGCCAATGTAGCTTTGAAGGTCTTATTGCTTGTCATGTCTAAACAATATGCCTTTATTGTTAATTAGATGTGAATTATATGCTCCCTTCCCAACATTGCTAATATTCATAGAACATTTCCTATGAACAAGGTATTATCAGTTCTTGATATTTTTCAAACACAACCTCATTTATTCTTACCATAACTCCTTGCAAGTCAACTTCCTTAACAGATATACACAGTACTGTCAAAGAATATAATAGCTAGCTGAAGGCCACAGAGCTATGATATGACAGAACAGTAAGTTACACATAGATTCGAGGACTGAGTTTTTTGGTATGTTATACCAATCCTCAATCTTTCTTAACATGTGAATCTTAAAACTCTCAAAAAAAGGGAGACAAAATTATTACAATTTAAATCTTCCCTCCCTATCTACATGTGGAAACCCCTACTTTAGTTGTGAATGATTGGGAAAAGATTCGGGTTACTGCAGATGAGGACTGCATGGAAACAATACATGTGAGAGCAGCCTTCCTACCTTCAGTGCTTTCTAAATGTAACAATGTCTCTAAAATACGAAAGAAATTATTGACACATATCTCAGACTATTGGGATTCTCATATGTTCTTGTATTTTAAGACAAATATAAAGGGAATTTGCACATTCTAAATTAGGAGGGTGAGAAGAACACATATGATGTCACATGAGAAACATATGAAGGGAGCAGACATTGTTTAGCCTGGGTAGGGAAATACTATGAACTATTTTGTTGTATCTGGACATTGGAAAGATCAGCAGGCAGAGCAACAGTCAGGCAATGGATAAGATATTGAAGAAAAGGTTCAATAGATCATTGCAAACAACACATGGAGTAATTTCTTGATGATTCAAGTGGACTAATGATAAAATGGGCTATTATCTAAAGAGGGAAATAATCAATTGGAGAGGTCAGTTGACTACATAAAACTGAAAGTGATAAATTCAGAGCAGGGATGATGATACTGGTATCAGATGTGACTCTATACCATTGGTATTTCCTCCTGGCTCCACTCTGGCATAGTCCTTTGGTGACTATGTGTAAGTGTCTCTTCCTATCTGTCTTTATCTCCAAAATAAAGGGGTGACTGTCTTAATATCTTCATTGTTTTGTCAATGTATGAAACATTTGTCTTAAATGAGGCTAATAAACCTTAGTTATTAACACAAATAGTAAAAACAAATAAAAAAAAAATTTGGTTACATGGGATTTATCCAGATTACATCTTTAGAAATGAAATTTGAGAGAACACTAGTGTGGCTCCGATGAATAGAAAGCAAGCATTTGGCCATTTGGACAGACTCAGAGTTTTCACTGTGACTGCTATGCCAGCTTTTTATGCGTCCCTCGCTGTTTTTTCATTGGCAACATGTCCATCTTTGCGATTGCTTCTCTGGAGGCAGAAGTACCCCCTGCACTGTCAACAGCTGCAGCTCCCCATATCCCATCAAGTTTCATTTTAAGTGGAAACACACCGCCTAAACTTTTTCAAAGCTCTTTTTTCTGAAAATGACATAGTTACCTGCCTGGGAGTTATCTTTTAAAAAGATAATTAGGGCTCTAACTAAGTTAGTTCCTTTTCAGGGGCAATGTGGCAGAATTTATTTTCTATTTTATCATCAAGTGAGAGATGAGCCCCTTCAACTTCCAATCTCTACTCATCCTCACTTCTTCCCAACCCTTCCTACATACATATCTTCATCTGAATTATTCCCAAACCTACTGAAATATGCTACTCAAGCATCATCTTCTCCAGTCAGTTGTGCCCTGTGTCATACTCTGTTTCTCCTTTACTGCTTGGGAGCCCTCATCTGGGTTTTCATAAATCCCTGAGGATAATGGGCCCTTATTATGACTGCTGCAATCATCAATTTATTTTTCTATTATAAGACGGCTGTTTGGAGGCAGGACCTTTGTTTTCTCTCATTTTATTTTCAGGATCCGTGCCAATACTTATCTTCACACTAAACCAAAAGCGGGGGTTTTGTGATATTTTGTCACCCAGGCAATGAATGATCAATACTATTTGTTGGCCTGCGAACCCAAAGGTCGCAGGTTCGATTCCCCAGCCAGGGCACATAACCAGGTTGCAAACCAGGTCTCCAGTCAGGTCTGTGGCTGGAGGCAGGTGAAAAGCAACCATACATTGATGTCTCTCTCCCTCTCTGCCTCTCTCCCTTCCCCTCTTTCTAAAAATAATGAAATAAAATCTTAAAAAAAAAAAAAATACTATTTGTTACAGTCTAAACTGCTCTATATCAAAAGCAGTGGAGAGGGCTATCTAAGTTTATATGGCAAGAAAAATGCTGTAATTTTTCTTCATACAACATAGGATGCCTTGCCATGAAGTGCAGCCAATCCTATAGTTTAGGGGCTTTGAGAGAGTCTGCTGCTTTGACTACTTACATCCTTTTTGTCAACAAAAAATGTCTTTTTTTTTTTTTTAAAGATTTTATTCATTATTTCCAGAGAGAGGGGAAGGGAGACAGACAGGGACAGAGAGAAACATCAATGTATGATTATCTTTCACCTGCCTCTAACCATGGACCCGGCTGGAGACCTGGCTTGCAACCTGGTTACGTGCCCTGGCTGGGGAATCAAACCAGTGACCTTTGGGTTCACAGGCTGGTGCTTTATCCACTGTGCCACCAGCTAGGGGGCAAAATCAGTTTTTAGTCCCTATCCCTAACACCTGCATCCGGATGATTCAGAAGCCCACTTTTCTAGCCTTTTGTCCTTTCTTTGGAACTTTTTTTTTTTTTTTTTTTTTCCTTTTAGCTCCTCTTCCTGGGCTCTGAAGCCACATGGTTTATGTCTTTACAAAACACATAAAGACAAGTGTAAACAAAATAAAATATAAAATTATACACAAATTAAAGAATTGTTGAAATTATGATAAAAGCACCCCCTTTTGTATTTATTCAAGGAATTCTATAGTTTTCATTAAATGCAATGTACTAAAGGAGTTGGATGTACAAGACTTGACATACCCATAAATTGAATCCTGACCTCAGGGAGGTTATGTGATACACACAAGGAAATATCATGCCTAGTGGAAGATATGAGATATCCACATATATGGTTCAATACATTATAGAGGATATGATGACACACAGATCCAGATACATTGGTATGGGAGTCTGAAGCAAATGAAATGAGCTATTGCTTACGGGGCAGAAGTAGCCAAAGTAATTGTTAAAGGAGAAATATACACATTACATAAGGAAACAGAGAAGTCAACACTTGATGCCATGGAAAATGAGAGAAAAGGAATAATAGCATGCAGATGATCCATCAGTAGGTCACTTAGATTGAAAAGTCAACTCAGTCTAAAGGTATAGTGGGAAGTGGTCATAAAATCAACTGGAGATGAGACCATGGAAGGCCATTTACTTGTAAAACAATGGGAGTCCACATGCTTTGGAAAGGTTAGTCTACCAGTTTTGTGGCAGAGGACAGGAGGCGTGACAGACACTGAGAGTCTTACTGGGAGATCTTCACAGCTGTCCCCCTAAGGGTGTGAGCTAGTCTTTAAAATTCTGGACATATTCAATCTTAGAAACAGGAAACACTTTGAGTCTCATCCTTAATTTGTTTTCTTAAGCAAGAAAAACAGATCTAGTAAATCATTCTGTTTTAGAGTAACATTCAAATTTTACAAACTTGAAATTTCTTTGAAGTCAGCAGAAAACTGAAGAATAGGCATTGTTTAATTTTTTGCATCATTGAAATACATCTTCAACAAACTTTATTCTAAAAAGCATGAAGAATTCTGAAAGATGGGTTTTTTCCTAATTTTATTGCTCTCTCTGCACTTATTATTTGGTGCTGGCTTTAAAAAAATAATAATTTCCTTGTTTTACACAGGAGGTAATAAATAATGTGATCACCAACATATTTATAATGTCACTTATGTTATGTCTTCTCTTTCAATTCAGGAAACAACACTCAGATAAATTTTCTTCCAGCATATTATTCCTGAATAAATAGGCCTTGACTTCAGTGAATCTCACTGAATCACTTAGCATTCAGGAAAACATGTTCAAGTACCATGTCTGGCTAGGAGAGAGACTTCCAGCCATATGTAGAAAGCCATATCTAGATGATGCTGGCTGAGGGATTTTTAAAACTAAAGGCATATCATAAAACATGCTGGCTTCCTTAATAGACACATACCATGCTTTGGCACATATTGTGTTGCTTGTCTCTTAAATAAATAATTGCGTTAGGATGCTCTTATGTTGACATAAGAGCATCCTATTCCTTGATGTATGATAAAAAATCAAAATCTCAAATTAAATGTAAGTAGGTAGAAACCAGGATAATAGATCTGCTTAAATGTAACACTAAGAGATTTATGGCACCGTATATATTTGGCATATATTGCTATCAGGTGGTCTAATAAAAAAAAAAAAAAAAAAAAAAAAAGGCAGGAAAAACCCCAACTAAAGTGCTTCATGTTTGCTCAGGGCAAGGCTCATAAACTCTTAGAAGTGCTGTTGGCTGAATGGTAACTGTGCACACAGTGTGCCCTGGTGGAGTGTTCCCTTTCCTGCCAGCATGGTACTGCACCTTTCCCACTGGCTCTTTGTTAATGTGCAAGGGACTCCTCCATAGGTATATTACAGGACAGTAATGATTTGATAAAATGGATTCTAATGAAAACTGGCAGGTATTTGTTTTTACTTAAAGGCCAATATGCCCTAGACAACAGATGCCTACATCCCTTTGGAGAATACCTGGGAAATAAATATTTGTTAATGTTATTCTTGCTGTTGTTTTTACTATAAGGAGTCAAGACTTCTCCTAGAGTACACCCTGCTTTCTGGATGTTACTATATGCAACTTCAGAGCATGTTGAGCAGGTGTCAAATATGATTATCCTGGTGTGGTGGATAGCAAAAGAGAGCTCATAAAGAGATCTAAAGCTGTAACTGCCTGGATCCTACTAGGATTTTTATTAATCTAAATGAGGGGGACTAGAGTAGAAAACATCAGGGAGAAAAAGGTATTTTTAAAATAACCATGGATCATAACTCCAATTTATATAATATTATTTCATCTTAACACTGAAGATGAGAAAATTGAGCTTTTAGAAATAGCCTATATTGTCCAAGTTCATGGAGCAGGTTAAGATGCAGAGTCAGAATTTGAACCAAGACAATCTTTGTGAGTCTTCCAAGTGCACTTTTAAGGTTGATCTTCAAGACTATGATAGTTTGTTTGTCTTTTCTTGCCAGGGGTGCTGTATAGATAGAAACAGCAGTTATGATTTAGCTGCCGGACATAAGAAGGTGAGGAAAGTAGGAGATAATTGAATCCATGGATAATCAAATCTATCAATTTGTAGTCTCTAGCCAAGAAATGTAACTTGCTTTCATCATTCTAAATAGGCTCCTGTGAAATTGCTATTGTAATCATATCTTGAATTTGACAGGTAATGGTGTCTCCCAACTCAGATATTACAAATGAGGACCTATCAAAATGTTTCTCTGAGGATCAAATGTCTGGAGAGAAGTTCCTCTATGAAGATGCTTCTTCTCTACTGGAGGAGAATCAGAAAGAAGAGTTTGACAGGGAAGCATAGCATAAAGCATACAAGGTTTGTCCCAAAAGGATCGAGCACAAACTGTTTTAATTACTATACATTGGCTTGACACTTTTAGGACAGACCTCCTATTAGCATAAGTCTTTAAGCATTTGCTGTTTATTTAGCTTATTTTATTCCAAAATTTTCCAAGGATACTATTTTTAGTAAGAATTTTGTATAAAATCATAAGTTTTATGGTTGGAGTTTGAGTGTGTGTGTGTGTGTGTGTGTGTGTATGAAATAATGACAAGTAAAATACCTAAGTTTCAAATGTAATAGAGCCCTGGCTGGTAGCACAGTGGATAAGGCACTGACCTGCAAACCCAAAGGTCACTGGTTCAATTCCCAGCCAGGGCACATAACCAGGTCTCCAGCCAGGTCCTTAGCTAGAGGCAGGTGAAAGGCAACCATATATTGATGTTTCTCTTCCTTTCTTCCTCCCTCTATGCTCTTCTCTCTAAAAAATAATGAATTTAAAAAATCTTTTAAAAAAAGCAAAAAGAATTTAAATGCCCACCCTAGAATCCTTTATGGGTAACATGAAATAGTAAAATGTATGTTCCCAGCATTCAATGTTCATAGAATTAATGTAAGTTCAGTCTAATGCAAGGTAATTGTCAAAACACCCCTGTTACTCAAACTACAAACAAATGGAGAATAGAGAATTCTGTGGTCCAATAAGTTTGAGAATCATTTAGCTAATTCATCTTATGACTGTTACTGTATTAAAAATCTCACATACTTCAATGTGCGTATGTTCACTCTTAAATTCCAAGATAGGGACATAAGATAAAGTGTTTTTAAAACTATTTTGACAAAATATTTTTTCCTAAGAATATCATATAAGATAATTATGTTTAAAAATGCTTCAGAAAATGCAGCCTAATTTAAATTTACCTTGTATTTTTTTATTTCAAACCCCTGCAAAATTTTGAGTTATTTTTATCTAAAAACAAAATAAATGTCCAAAAGGAAATGCTTTATTGTGTTTGCAGCTCTTTCAAAATTTTGATAGTAATTGAAACATTTATTTATAAGAAATAATCAGAGGAACTCAAGATACAAAGAGAAAAGTATATAGTAGAACATTCACTAGAGACTGGTTTTTGCCCTTGGTTAGTACATAAGAGGTAAGGAGTAAGTTATTAAATAGTATCATTTTCTTCCCTCATTTCCCTAGTGAAACATGCTTTCTATCCGTTTTATGATGTTTTGTGGTAGTGTCATTGTGTGGGTTATTGATATAAATATGTGTTTGTTATGATAAGTTTTAGAAACTTTGATGAATTTAAGAATGAGTTCCATAAGGGCAAAGACCTGTTATAAATGTTATTTTCCATACGATATATGCTTTCCATATCAAATATAACTTCATTTGCCAGTAACAAAGAAAAGCTTCAAAATAAACAGTATTTAAACTGCTTCATCTCGCTCCTCTTTAAATCAATATGTTTTGCATTCTACAGTTTGTCAGATCATTTACTATGATGAGTAACATAACTCAATAAACATTTATTAAGTACCTAATATGGTCAGGAAACAGGCTAAGTGCTAAAGAATCTTCTATTACCACTGCCCATTTATCAAGGAGCTCAAAAAATTAGAGCACAATTTACATTCTAATGTAGAAGTAGTTTGAGTTTAGTATCTTCAATTAAGAAACCTAAACAACTGTGAAAAAGCTACTACTGCAAAAGCACTTAGGTTACTGAGAACTCTTTGCTTGATCAAAAGAAATTAAGGTATTTACTCACCTGTTAACCACCTAGAGAGCAATATATCAGAGGGGTAATTACCAAATGGATAGAGACTTTTGGTTTTCTTTCCAGGTGAGCAATAATAATAAATGAGTGTCCATTTCAGCACAAGGCTAAAGAACAGCTTACAAATATTTCAGGTGCTGAAGGACATATGGATGTTACACCAGAATTTCAGCTACAGGCTGTGTGGCCAATGGTGAGGCTGGGAATAAAGATAAGACCTAGTGAAGAATGAGAATATGTAGGCAGAGGTGGGAGTAGGGTAAGGTAGATTAAGTTGTAATGAGTAGAAGGGAAAGAAAATAAAGGGGGAAATTATGGTTCAGTTCTAAAAACAGTGCCTCAGCAAAGGCTTGAAGTTCAATGATATTTAGGAGTGAGTCATAGGGATCTGGGACAAAGGTCCTTGCAAAACTAATACACTACTTTCTATGTGTAACCTGCTATTCTAAATTTTCTATATAAAATACTATTATAGATATACATGCATATATTAAAGTATGTGTATAACACACATATGTGCATGTATTTACACTACAAGGTAGATGCTATCATTTTCCCCATCTGAGATTTGAGAATCAGGGTAAGGTTAAGTCACTTCTCAGAGTCCCAGAGATTAAGATAAAGCTAAGGACTCAAACAAAGCAACCTAGTTATAGCATATGGGCCCTCACCAAATGATGGACTATTTCTCTTTAACATATGAGGCCTGTCCCAAAAGTATTGGCCATGCAAACTGTTTTAATTATATTGGCATTGATTCAGGAAAGACTTCATAAACACTCTATAATTGGGGTCTAGACCACTGTCTAAAAAGAAATTGAGCCCATAGAAAGAGTTGATAATAAGTAGACAAAGTAAGCCATTTCCTAATAACTTGCTAAAAAATTACAGCTTATTTGATTTTACATTGACTTTCATTTTCAATTGATATAGTAAAGCCTTGTATCTGGAGAAATAGTCTAGACACAGCAAGAGCCTTCTACGGAGGTTTGTTTAAATGTTATTCTGCCTATCGAAAGGAAAGCTAGTAATCGACAATGGAAGATGACCAGGAGCTGACCACAGAAGAGTCCCTGAAAGTACACTCAGCATTCTCCATCTTGCCATTATTGCCCTGTGGCCCCTCAGTCAAAGCAGAGAAATGGTTGCAGATGGTCAATATTCTCAAATAATCTCCCCTCCCCAGTGCATGTCAACTATAAATCTATGGGAAAAATTTGGATTTGTTTCGTATGTTCCTTTTCTACTTCCTCATGATTGAAGAAATGTATGGCCTTTATAGTACTATCTTACAAACTGACAAATAAATAAATGGTAAGGAAACAAAGAAAATGTACACCTTACAATAGCAGCAGAGGCAGAACCAGAACACTGAATTCATAGACCATCAATCCCATACCTGAGTCAGAAAACACATTTTTTGCTGGAACTATGTTATGTAAATTATTCTTGACTTTAATAGAAAACACGATGTCAATCACATATACATTTTGGTTATCATTAGCAAAGCTTCAAAAGAAAGCATGAGGAAGCATGTATTGAATTCTTGCTATTTATAAGAGTATAAGCTTTTAGAAGTAAATCAAAAAGGTTTTTTTTTAATCTATATAAGTGAAAAAATCAGATTGATTAAAAATGGAAAAATAATTTTGGTTCTTTATTTCTAATTTTTGAAAATCTTAAAATTAAAACTTGACAATAAAATGTTAGCTATATCTCCATATATACTATAGCTTTAACTTAATTATAGTTTCCTCTCTCTCATCTGTTCTTTTACAGAAAACAAACTCATGATTAAAGTGAGCAAAAATCACATGGATAATTATGTGGTCTGCTAGTCTCAGTTTCCTTGGGAAAAAATCTTTGAAAAAAATGTCTTTAAAACTTTCAAAGAGGCATTAATTAGAGTTGGTGAAACAACCACCATTTTATGTTAGCAAGATTCTTAATGATATTACATGATTATTTTATATGTGCTAGAGAAACACACAATTTACTCCTCCTGAATTAACTATATCAAAAATAAAAGGGTTTCAGCTTGGTAGAATACAGTCCTAGTATGGTTTCCAGAGGACACTGGTGAGATGTGACTCTGCTTCACTACGTGGGTACTATGTGGTCAAGTTACTTCATCTCTCTGCACATCAGTTCTTCACCAATGACATGGAGAAAATACTGTGCAACACAGTTAGCAATATGGTATTGTGCACTTGAAAATATTTTAAGTATTCTTACCACAAACTACTACAACAACAAGTAAGAACAAAAAACAACAAACAAGAAAACAACAGCACAACACACACACAAAAAACCTGGGGAAGTGGTGGATATGTTTAATGTCTTTGTTGTGGTGATGGTCTCTCAGGTATATGCTTATGTCTAAATCTATCAGTTGTTATTCATTAAATTCATACAGTGTTTTATATCAATTATACTTTAATACAGCTTTATAAAAGAGAGAAGAAAAAAAATGAAGACTATCCCAACTTCATAATATTACTTCTTAGAAGGGCAAAGTAAAGAAATGAATATAATAAATGCTTGATAAGGGTCACTAATATTCTTTGGTTGTTATTATTAGTATTATTTGTGAATCTTTTGCCACTTTATGCAATTTGTGGATTGGCACTGGCTTGCAAACCCAAAGGTCACTGGTTTGATTCCCAGCCAGGGCACATAACCAGGTTACAAGCCAGGTCTCCAGCCAGGTCTGTAGCTGGAGGCAGGTGAAAGGCAACCATACACTGATGTTTCTTGCCTTCTCTTCCTTCTTCCCTGCCCTTCTCCCTGAAAATAATGAATAAAATCTTTTTTAAAAAATCATAAAACACAAAAGATTTTAAAATCATTTTTTTAAAAATCCAAGTTCACTTGGATTTTAAAAAACTTTCTGGAGAAATTAAATAACTTTTCTAAGGATATTTTCCAGAACTTGTGCACTTAATCCTTAATTCCTCTCACAATGCCAGGAGCTAGTGGCTCCTAACAGGGAGTGCAAGCTACTACCAGAAATTACATGCAAAAATAAAAGAAAATAAAGTAAGTTTGAGCATTAGAGCATTAAGTTAGTGTTAAGTACACTAACTTGCCTTTTTTTGGAAATGAGCAGGAAAGCCTTTCAAATTTAGCCAAAATAAGTGGACTGAGTTTGGCATTTGCTTCCTTTCAATCTTAGTCCCACCCTATCAGACATACCTATTTTCTTGAAGATTTCTGCATTCCAGCTTCTAAGTTCCATTACCTGATTCTCCTTAGATTCATGTTCTATGCACACCAGGACAGACTATGACATTAACTGTTACGGTTGACCATTTAATAGTTGACTTAGAAATAGTAACCAACACAGAGATAAAACTACCAATCAATGTGAGTTTGAGGCTGAAATATACGGAGGTCTCATGCCCTGAAATAGCTCCTCATTTTTTTCTCAACCCTACAGCTCTAAAATTCTCTATGTCTTGCTGAAAGTCTATATTACTTTGAAGACAAAATAAAAAAGACAGATACACAAAAAGAAGAAAGTGAGAAGATACCTCAATTCTTCCCACCTGGAAATACCCATTATTAACCCCTTGGTGTATTGTTTTTACCAAGTCCTTTGGTGTGAAACACAAGACTTTCTCAGGCATGACAGCTCTTCATATGTTCAAATACAGTTATTAGAGCATGTCTTTTTTCCTCTAAGACAAAATTTTAACAAACACACTCTCTTTTTAGCTTTAAATAGAACTATCCAAATACATTCCAATATCACTCTGTTAGTAAAAGGAATACAATAAGCTTTATGACCTTCTAAATTATGTATATTGATGTAGGAAGGTTTTGTGCACCCAGCAGTCTCTCCTAAGGGAACTTTGAGCCAAGAACTTAAAAATGAAGCATATTAAAATACCTCAGACTATTTACATATATTTTAAATTGGGCTTAGGTCATTGCTTGACACATTGATACTGGGTAAAAGTATAACCAAACTGAGGAGATTCTCACTTATAGGTCACTAAAATGGATTAGCTTAAAAAAATGTTATCAATGGAAGGAAATTCTAGAAAAAATTAGGATAAAAATTCCTAACAAATATCTCATCATTTCTCATTTGCAAGATATAATACATTGATTATTTTCCCCTAAGGAAAACATTATTAAATGAAAACAACTTGGAATAAAATAATGTAGATGGCATGAAAGTCAAATTAGAGGGGTTCGTTAAATCTGTGTGTCTTCCAAGGATATACCACATTGAATAATTCATTAGCTATTCAACATATTTACACACCCTTAAGTACCTTACAACTTGTTTTTATTACTGGGTTTCCTTTTTTATTTTGAAAAAGAGATTATATACATTTTTCATCTGTAAGACTCCAAAAATTTAAATATAAAATAATTAACACTGAGCTCTGGCTAATTAAATCAGTAGAGGAGGTTTAGCTGTCACGATGCTACATACTCAAATTAAGAGACTGTCTCATTGCATTAAACAGAGTTCATTTATCACAGATAAACTCTCAATGTATTTATTTGATATGACAGTTAATGCATAAGGAAAGTGAATTTTCCCAGTATTGTAGGCAACAGATGCACAGCTGCTTTGCTTCTAATTAGCTGACCTACAAGTTTTGAGGCAAATAGGATGTAAACACTATTGTCCTTAAACTGAACAAGAATATAATAAAACATAAAGTAGATTTCATTTTAAAAAGTTGACTAGTCTTACCATTAAACCAAATAGGAAGAAGAATTTTCAAGATGTGTGCATAAACATAGGCAAGCTGTATTTAAAATCATTAATCAGGAATATAGGGCAGCTTAAATCATAAACTAGACACAAATTGAAACAAGCTATACTGCACTTTTTGAAAATTTAACCTTTATTGTATTTTTTCATTACCATTCAGTCCCCTTATACCCCATCCCCCCATCAATCACCACACTGTTGTCCATGTCCATGAGTAATTTTTCCTTTCTGTTCAATTCCTCCACCCTCTAATCCCTGATCCCCAGCTGTCGTCTGCTCTCCACCTATGAGTCTGCCATTAAATTCCTTGTTAGTTCAGTTTGTTAATTAGATTTCACATATAAGTGAAATCATATGGTACTTGTCTTTCTCTGACTGGCTTATTTCATTTAGCATGATGCTCTCCTGGTCCATCTTCTGTCTCAAAAAGTAAATTTTCTTCTTTTTTATTGCTAAGTAGTATTTCATTGTGTAAATTTATCATATTTGTTTTATCTACTCATCTACTGATGGACACCTGGGCTGCTTCCAAATCTTGGCAATTTTAAGTAGTGCCACAATGATAACAGGAGCGATTATGTTCTTTGAAATTAGCATTCTGGGTCTCTTTAGATAAATTCCTAGAAGTGGAATTGCTGTGTCAAAAGGCAGATCCATTTTTAGGTTTTTGAGATATCTCCATAAGGGAATTCCACAGTGGAATTCTCATCAATAGTGCAAAAGAGTTCCTCTTTTTCCACATCCTCATCAGCACTTTTTGTTTATTGATTTATTGATGATAGCCATTCTGATAGGTGTGATATGGTATGGAGTTATAATTTGCATTTCTCTGATGATTAGTGATGTTGAGCATCTTTTTATATGTCTATTGGTCACCTGTATGTCCTCTTTGGAGAAGACTGTCATTTTCTTCTGTATATATGCACCACTTCTTCTTTCACCAATTATCTATTGATGGACACAGGTTGCTTCCCCATTTTAGCTATTGTAAATAATGCTGCAATAAAGATATGGTTATATACATCTTTTTGTTTCAGTATTTTGGGGCTCCTTGTATAAGGAGCCCCAATTCACCTAGAGTGAAATTGCTGGATCCTTCTTCATCACATGTTATAGGCTTTGTTTTAAAGTCTATTTTGTCTGACATGAGTATTGCTATCCTAGATTTCTTGTTTATTTGTTTCCACCTTTATGAAATTTTTTTCCATCACTTTACTTTCAGTCTGTGTGTCTTTCAATCTGAAGTGGCTCTCTTGTAGACAACATATGTAGGGGTCTTTTTCTTATCCATTCATCCACTTATGTTTTCTCATTGGAGCATTAACATTTGTATTTAACATAATTATTGATGACTATGTATTTATTACCATTTTATAGTCATAATTTTGATCTTTTTATTTATTCTTCTTAAAGAAGACCCTTTAACCTCCCCCCCCCCCCCCCCCCAGTAATTCTGATTTAGCAGTGGTGAACTCCTCTAGGTCTTTTTTTCTGGAGATGGGAAACTGTTCTGGGAAGTTCTTTACCTGTCCTTTCAGTCTACATGATTGCTTTGCTGGGTAGAGTAGTCTTTGTTGTAGGTCCTTGCTTTGTATCATTTTGAATCTTTTGTGCCAATTGCCTTTGGCTTGCAACATTTCTGTTGTGATTCAGCTGATAATCTTTTGGCAGCTCCCTTGTAGGTAACTAACTGCTTTATTCTTGCTGCTTTTTTTTAAAAAAGATTTTATTTATTCATTTTTTTAGAGAGAAGAGAAGGGAGATAGAGAGGGTGAGAAACATCAATGTGTGATTGCCTCTGGCCCGCAACCCAGGCATGTGCCTGACATGGAATTGAACCTCAATCCCTTAGTTCACAGGCCAGCGCCCAATACACTGAGCCACACCATCCAGGGCTCTTGCTGCTTTTAATTTCTCCATCTTCAACCTTTGCCATTTTAATGATGATAGGTCATTATGTGGGTCCTAGGGTTTATCTTGTTTGGGACACTGTTTTTTCCTGGATTTATCTTTTTCTTTCACCAGTTAGAGAAGTTTTCAGTCATTTTTTCTTCAAATAGGTTCTCAATCCCTTGCTCTATCTTTTGTTCTTCTGGTACCTCTAAGATGTAGGCGTTGTTATGCTTGATGTTGTCCTGGATATCCCTTAAGCTGTCCTTGTATAATTTTTTTTTTTTTTTTTGCTATTTTGCTATTATGAATGTATATTTTCTGCTACCTTGTCTTCCAAACCACTGATTCAGTCCTCTGCTTCATCTAAACTGTTGTTGACTCCTTCTAGTGTATTCTTCATTTCAGTTACTGTATTTTTCACCCCTGACTGTTACTTTTTAATAGTTGCTATGTCTTTTTCAGGTTTTTGAAATTCTCACTAAGGCCCTTGAGCATCATTATAACAAGGACTTCGAAGTCTGTAGCTGGTCATCTGTTTGCCTCTCTTTCATTTAGCTCTTTTTCTGAAGATTTCCTATTTTTTCATTTGGGATATGTTTCTTTGTCTCCCATTTTGTCTACTTCTCTGTGTTTGTTTCTAATATATTTGGTAGACATGCTATGTCTCTCAGTCTTTGTGGGGTAGCCTTATATAGTAGATGTCCTGTATTGCTTTGTGAGGCAACCTCCCCAGTAACCAGAGCTGGACATTCCTGGTTAGCTCCCCATGTGTGCATCCTTTTACTATAGTTGAGCCTTGATTGCTGTTGGCACATCAATGGGAGAAATTGATCTCCAGACTGGTTGGCTACAGGGACTAGGTATGACTACAGTAGAGAAGCTGCTGTACATGGCGCTGATCCCATGGAGAACTTACTTCAGCAAGTTGCTGGTGCCTGCTCGATCCACCCCTTGAGTGTGTCACTTGTGGAGGAGATTGAGTAATGCTCTGGTATGATCTGAAGCTTTGGGGACCTCTGGGAGTTTCAGGCCAAAGTCAGTCATTGTCTGTCCTAGACCACCCAGCATGAGCTACAAGGCAATCTGCAGATGGCTGTTACTTGTGGTAGGCTTGGAGATACATGGAAAAAGCCAATGGCAAACCAAGTCTGTCTGTTGCTTGTGCTGGGTTTGGGGCCACCTAGAAAGAGATATATGAATGGTAAGCCAAGGTCAGGTGCTGTTTGTTTACAAACATTTGAGAGAATTTATGAATGTCCACAGCAGGGGCCAACAAAGGCTATTTGTTTGGAAACACCACTACACTAAAAGTGACATGGGTGGGCCTGCAACTTGGGTGGAGTGGGGTTTCAGTGACTCACTGGGGCAGGAAAACATTATTAGCCAATTTGATGGAGACTGAGATATGCTACCTGCCTGTACCTTCAGGGAGAAGACCCAGGAAAGGATTGATGGCACTGCCAGTAATTCCGTCTAGGGGAAAGCTGCACTTTCAGTGAGACAACTCAGTTCCTCCTTGTATGTCCCTGGCACCTTTCCAGCTGCCATCCCTGTGCTGAGCTCAGAGCAAGTAAGCCCATGTGCAGGTCCTTTAACAGGAATGCCTGGGACTCCACAAGCCCTGAATCTCATGAATGAAAATCACTGCTGGTTTTCACAGCCATACATTATAGGGACTTCTCTCCTTGGCACTGGGATCCTGTCTGGGGAACCTACTGGAGGTTGTGATACCTCATTCCTCAGGCGGAACTTCTATAGACAAGATATTCTCCCTTATGTTTAACCATCTCATATGGGTGTAAGACCAGCCTATTTCATGTCTCCACCCTTCCTACCAGTCCCAATTTGGCTTCTGTATATCCTTATTTATAGGAAATCTGTTCAGGTAGACTTTAGGTAGTTTCAAATGATCTTTATTCTATAGTTTAGCTGTAATTTTGATATGGTTGTGGGAGGAGGTGAGTACAGCATTTACCTACTGTGCCATCTTAATCAAAAACCAAAACAAATTAGTTTTAGAATTAACCACATTCATTGAATTATGTTCTTCATATTTTTAAAGTAAACACCGTAAATTGATTTTTGAAACTATCATACATCAGTTTCTTGAAAATAAGGAATTTTCTTTTTAATGTATGTATCTTTAATGAGAATATATTATCCTAACTTAATTTCGCATGACCTTTGTTTGCTACTTAGTATACTTATTAGTAAATGATGTAAATGTTTTGATTTTCAAGCAAAGACCAAGAAAAAAAATCACATAATCCTTAATGTACTCATAATGATTTAATACCACCATGATTTAGAGTTTTATCAAAGTCAGAAATATAAATTTGTAGGGCAAAGGAATCATATACTAAGAGATCAGAAGCAATTTGAGCACTTATAATAACTGTGCTTCTATAATTTTGCACAAATATTCTTCTATGCCCTATAGAATGGGGAATGAAAATAGTAATAAATCAACATTGTTATATTGCATCCTACATTTGAAAAGAATATTTTTCTCATTCTGAATATTTCACAATCTTTAACTATTAAACTACTTCAGTTAAGTAAGTTTGGCCTAGAAAATAAAAAATATATATATTTTACAGGATTTTAATTATCAGAATAAGCTAGAAAGAAACAAGCCCTTCACATATCTTTCATGACCTACCATATTTATATAACTTTCCCCAATAGTTCCACACCCTATTGATATCTTTGTGATATTTATCAAATTTACAAAATAGTGATTTACTATACTCTGTTCTAGTCTATTCTAATATATCTGAGGTTCTGTGTTTTTCTTTTTTTTTTTTTTTTTTTTCCTTTCATGCATCTGAGGCCAGAAAAACTAGTGTTTTTTAATGTAGTGATTATTGCCCTGGGTTGATACTAGAAAATCTGTCTTCAAATACTAACTCTTCTCCTTCATAAAAATAGATTTCTGGTAGTTACAAAACATATTCTCCCCTTTCCTTTTTATTAGAATCTTCATTTGCTGAAGTTGCAAAGTGCCCAGATAAAGTTCCCCAGCCATCTTTGCAATTACGGGTGATGACATGATATATTTCTGGCTGCTGAGAGATTTTAGATAGGGCTTGAGAAGCATGTTTAAAATGAGGGTAGGGGATTCAACTGACAAGAAACAGATGCTTCTCTAACAACAACAACAACAACCCTAGATCCTAAAATTTAAGTAACACATTTGACTATGAGACAATGGGCTCAGTAGTCATGGATGGATTTATAGAAACATCAAAGTCCAAAATCCTGGTTTCATGATGGAGCCACCACACTCGCCCCTAAATGCCTCCTGTGATTAAAAAATGAAATTCTTAATTTGTTTAAAGTACTGTTTTTAGCCAAATGCAATTGCTAATTAATTCATTAGATTTATCTTCATGGTATTGAGTTCAATCTGAACTTCAGTTCAAAACTGTCCAAGCTTCTTTCATAAAGTGAGCATGTCAATAATTATTGAAATAAACAAGAGAATCAAATAAGAACATAATCACAATGCCTGTTGCAGAATTTACAGCCAATGGAGCACAATAATAATTGTTACGTGCTATTTGAGAAGCAGACCTTTCATTTATTTTTAAAGAGATCTCCACTTGCTAGGTTATATCTGATAAACAAATCAGGCAATTATTTAATGAACTTATTTTAAGTTAAGTATAATTACATGGCTGTGTATGTCTTTCCATTCTTAAACACTATAAATTACTTCTGATTAAAGGAATTATACTTGTGTGTGTGTGTGTGCTGGACACATTGGCAGGCAAATATAAAACATCACTTTTAAAGTTTCTCTCTTTAATTTTTAACTGAATTTAGGCTTTTGAGGAATTCCAAGTGTACCTTTCTGTTTATCTCAAAATATTAAAGAAATATGTGCATTAAAACTGGATAAGTTAAAATAAAATTTAAAAAAGATAAAAATAAAGAAAAGAAAAAAATGCAGTTTTATATAGAGAATAATTTATTCCCTTCTCTGAAAACATAAAATCCTGGTGAGTATTAAAACAAACAAACAAACAAACAAACAAAAAACTGGATAAGTTAAAGCTATCATGAGAGTAAAAGAAAAGGAAATAAAGAAAAGAGAAGAGAAAGGAAGAGAAGAAAAGAGTTTACCTTGAGTCTCCATGCCTTTTAAATGAATGTTTGGCTTTTTATAAGGCTTTGGAAGGTGCAAACAGTATAAATTTAGACAGTTTCTGAATTGCTTCTGATAAGTAATTAAAACTAATTATTGTAGTAAATTTAATGATTTGAAAAGACTCTTTTAGGGAAACAAATCTGTCAAAATGAAATAAATAAATAAAGCACAAAGTATGAATTTCACATGTCACCACTTCAAGTTCTTCTATGGATGAGCCATAATATACCACATGGCTTTCATTATAGAGCTCTTGCTTATCTCTTCACATGTCACCATGTACACATTTGGTACAACACATTTTATAAAATTTGCTTAAAAACAGAACTTTATGTAGCACCTGAACCTTTCTTGTTGCCTTATTTCAATTGGCTTCTTCACCAGCCATTCCATTGTCTAACAAGTCACCTCCTCTTATCTTCTAACTCACTCTTATCTCTGGGATTTCAGTGACAATATCCATATTTCTGTGAATTCTTTCTTGATTATAGGTTAGTTATTTAAACTAGAGGTTGCCAAATTCCATTTGAGTCTCAGATAAGCAATGCATAATTTTTAATGTATGAAGTATGTCCATGTAATTATATACATATGTATACTAAAAAAACAAACAAGATGCCAACAACAATATTGTTTATCTGAGATGCCAATTAAACTTTCCTCTCTTCTGTCTCATCACTAATGAGTCTCCATCATTCAACACTGGTTTATACGTCCATCTTTAGTGCCCCAATAGGAACTTCTACCTAGTCTTCTGGTCTGCTTCCCTCACTACACAAGTATATTGATGGCATGATTTGCCTTATTCCCATTGTATCCTCTGCGCTTGCACAACCATTCATACACAGTGGAAGCTTAACATTAATTCCTTCTCTTAGTGTGAGGCATGTCATTTATCACACTAAACATCAGCCTTGACCTACCATGTATTATCAAAAAACATTTTTTTTATCCTTTTTGAAGGAAAAACTTTGAACTTTCCTCATGCATTTTTTGGGAGTAGAAAAATGCTGGGTCTATTAGTTATTTTATCCTGTTCCACCGCCATCAGGATTTCATCTTTAGGATCTAAGAGCAGCAGGAAATCAAAAGGTTTTTATTACTTGCTGGTAACTTAAAATGAAAAGAATGCCAGTTCATTTTTGAGCAGATCTTCTTTGCACCTAGAGTATCTATTCTGAACCTTATCCTTCCTAAGTAGTCAGAGAAAAAGACAAAAATCGTGGTCAAGTTTAAATCCCTTTTTATTACATAAATTCTTATCCACTTGTGATGAAAGAGGCCTTTTCTGAAAGCTAGCTTTACATGGACCATTCCTGCTTTACATTGCGACAATTCTTACTCCATTGTTCTCCCATTGTAGCAGTTTTCCAGGATTTTATATTCCATCACCAACAGCCAAAGATATACTTAGAACAAATAATGTTTTCTGTTTCTAATCCAGAAATGTTTTCTCCCAGAGATTAAGATTTATTCTGAAATAACATAAAAGTACGACCTATATATTTTTATTTAAGTTGTGGTCAACTAGAAACTTCAGTCCTTTTCTTTGTTAGTTTTTCTGCTACATTTATTCCTAGACAATTTTATTCCTAGGCAATTATTACAAATGCTACACACCCATACACATTTGCCCTTAAGCATACTACATGACTATGTTCAAATCAATATTTATTTTTCAATATTGGACTAATTTTCTTCTTTCTTAAATATTTCTATCTTAAATATTTTCCCTACCTTGCAGAATAATTGTAACTATTTCTAAATTAGTATTATCATAAACTGATTATTATTCTTTCAAAATCTTATTGAAATCTTCCAAATAAAACTTGGCTTATTAATATAATAGATATACCAACACGGGCCATTTTTGTATAAACCTTTTAGTTTAAAGGCAAAAAATATAACACATGAATTGAAATAAGAGTGAGGGCTTTTTCTATATAAAGTCTAGGAAATTTCCCATGTGTAAGTTTCTCAAGGGCCCTGTTTCTCTGGCTTGAGCCACCACAATCTATGCGAAGACATTCTGGTTTTGGGGAGAGCGCAAACCAACTTTGCCAAACTGGTTAGGACAGTTGTAAATCATCAGTAAAGGAATTGATCCAGATCTTCAGAGAGTATCTGATCTTAATCAGAACATCTTTTAAATGTTAAATTTAAATGTCCTTATCTTAACTGTCCTCTGCTAAGAGTCAAAAAACTAGACATACAAGTATACTGAAATAAAGGTACAGTTTTCTGGGTGTGGATATAAACATTTGTCTCCACAACTTCATATGCATGCTTCCTTTTATGAATGTTTAAAAACAAAAACATGAATATAAAATACATAGAAACTTGGTTTTATGAATGGAAAAGAAATGTGGTTAACATGTTTATTTAAAATTTCACTGATCAATATAGCCATTATTCATTCAACTCAACTTAACTTAATTATTTTTAAAAATATATTCCATTTTTTTCTCTTCTGTGTAATTGGTATTTTCTTTTTGGTCAGTGTCTTGGATTTTTAGTATACCTGTAGTTGGCACAAATAAGAATCCTTTTCTCTCATTAGATTGCTATTACTTTCTTTTTCTCACATTACAAACTCACCATTTCCTTCTATTTTCGGGAATTCTGAAGAGATATTTTCTCAATGGTTAGTATCAGTGTGTAATCAAGAATGTTTCTTAGCTGCCCCAGTCAACTTGGAGCCTCTAGCCATCCCAAAGCCACTAACTTGCACAGTCCACAATTACACTCTAGTAATTCTCAATAACATTAAGATGTTAATTAATCTATTAGTCATTTGCTCACTCATTCACTGAACCATGAATACTGCACATGTATGCCCCTAGGCAACCACAGTGCTAGGTAATGAAGAAACAAGAGCAACAGAGTTCTTGCCCTCATGCCTTTGTAGGCTGAAAGAAAACATAAATATGAAAATAGGAAATTACAAAAGATTTTGTAAATGCTACAGTAGAACTCCTGATGGACTGAAATGCTCAGGAGGTACCTAAGGTGAGATGTCAAGGAAAATTTTCTGAAAAAATGTTAGCTACAACATAAAGAATAAAGATCAGTTAAGTAGAAAATGATAAACAGTGGGAATAGAGATATAGAACATTCTAGGCAGATGAATCAGGAAGATTTTAACAGAAATACCTGCTCAAGAGATTGAGAAAATGAGGGAATGAATGTGAATGAGAGAGACACGGAAAGAGGATAATTGGTTATGTTTGCATAGACTGGGCACAGAAGGAAAGCTCTAAGAGAAGAGGCTGGGGTAGTGAGAGGAAACAAATCCTTGCAGAGCCTGGTAAACAATATTAATGGTAGGGAAGAACATGACTAAAGTCAGGAGAAGGATTTGGTAAATAGCACTGATTGTTGAGGCTGCCACAAGTCAGTCAGAGGTGAATGATTATAAATGTAACATAAACATGGTTTTCCACCTTAGAGTTGTTTTCACTCTTAACTCCTTCCTAGGGAGCTTTCCTTTCTCCTTCCCTAAATGTCTCATTCTCTGATATGGTGATCCTATATCTTTACCCTCATGAAATCTTCCATTGAATTAACTTAATAAATACAGTTTCTTTTTTCTCTGAATCTGTATAATTTTATTTGGCTCCTTATAAAATATCCTAAACACCTATTTTTGAGCCATATATATTTTACATGTATCTTCTCCTCTCACTAGACTAGCTTTTTTTGAGGACAGGCTCAAATTTTAGAATTCCCTATAGGGAAGAACCAAGGTGGTGGAGGAGTATCAGTGGAGCTACACCAATTTCCTCCCAACACCAAACTGGAATTACAACTTAATTGGGGAGAAATCATCCAGAATAACCAACAGAACACCAATTGGAGAGAAGTATTATTACCAGGGACAGAACAGAAGAGCCAATTCATCACAACGTGACCACCATGGGTGGCAGCTGAAGGACAACAGCAGGAGATTCCACCTGAGAAGGGTGGGATCTAAACCCCCAACTGGGCTTCACAGCCTACACAGCTGAGAGTAAAACAACACCCAGTTTGAAAAGCAAAAAGCCACCAAGTTTCACTGGCTTGACAGAGAGGTTGAATTCTTAAAGGGACCACACACAAAATATAGTGGTATCTACTTACCATGGACTCCAACAGAGGGAGGGCACAGTGGACTAAAGACACTTAAGGAGGGTTTGGGTCAGTGACTTTAGGGGGAAGAATTGAGAGAGCATCCCGTGAGTCCAGTGCTGACCCATCCCCCATACAGCCAGCAGACCACTCTTCTCCAAAGGGCCGGAGCCACATCCCCACCCATAAGAATTAATTCGCCCCACCCAGCAGTGCCTAAACCTGACCTCAGATCACAGCTTGATTGGATTAATAGCTGAGTTCATCTGCCCCTGCCTAGAGGTGCTGAAAACTGACTGCCTATCACAGACTAATTGGATTAACAACTAAGAAGACAAAGACAGTGGATCCCTGGTAGCCTCCAACTGGCTGACTAGGCCCAGACTGGGACATGAGCTGATGTCACCAAGCACAGATCCAGGAAGTAAAAAAAGTGCACCTCTACACCACAGAATGTCACACCACTAAGACAGTAAATCAAAGCAGACCAATCCAAGAAGCAGAAACAAAAAAGAGTCACCTAAAATGGGGAGACAAAGAAACAAACCCTCAGTAAATGGAAAGGAGGAATCCCCAGAAAAAGTGCAAAATGAAACAGAGGCAAGAACACTATCAGACATGGAATTCAAAATAATGATGATAGAGAAGCTCAGCAAATTCAAAGAGAACTACAAACAACTCCAGGGGAACTATGAAGAACTCCAGGGAAGCTACAAGGAACTTACTGAGAACTACACCAGCATTAAAAGGGACATAGAAACCATCAATAAGAGCCAAGAGGAAATGAAGACTACAATTTCTGAACTGAAGAACACAGTAGAAGGCATCTAAAACAGACTAGAGAGAGCAGAGGATTGGATCAGCAAGCTGGAGGTCAATGTGGAAAAAAATTCCCAGACAGTGCAACAAAATGAAAAAAGATTGAAAAAGAATGAACAAATTTTAAGAGAGCTGCAGGACAACATGAAACGTAATAACATCCATATATAGGGATACCAGAAAGAGAAGAGGAAGAGCAAGGGAGAAAACCTCTTTGAAAAAGTAATGACAGAAAACTTCCCTAACTTGACAAGAGAAAATGTCATGAAAACTCAGGAAGCACAGAGGGTCCCAAGGAAGATGAACCCAAACAGGCCCACTCCAAGACACATCATCATGAAACTGGCAAATTTCAAAGACAAAGAGAGAATCCTAAAAGCAGCAAGAGAGAAACAGCTAATAACATTCAAGGGGGCTCCCATAAGGTTATCAGCTGATTTCTCAACAGAAACACAAGCCAGAAGGGAATGGCAAAAATTATTTCAAGTAATGAAAAACAAAGGCCTGCAACCAAGAATACTCTAGCCAGCAAGGCTGTCATTCAAAATGGAAGATGAAATAAGGAGTTTCCCAGACAAAAGAAGTCTAAAAGAATACATCTCCACCAAACCAGCATTGCAAGAGATGCTAAAGGGTCTGCTTTAAGAAGATGAAGAAACAGAGAGAAAGACAGGAACACAGGTACAAAGGTGAATGGATTAAATGCACCAATCATTTAAGAAAAGATCTTGGGCAACTGAATGGATAAGAACCAACTTTAATTTATGAATTCTTTGACGTGATCTTGTTATAAACAGATTTTACTAAATAAGGTACAATTTTGTATATTACCTGTATCTGCACTTCTGCAGGTTAAGTTTTCTTAGATTGGAATCATTTCATAATATGTGAAAATCAGGTTACTTGCAATAACTCAGAAAAATCAAATGCAATTAAGGAAGAAGAAAAAAGTAAGAAAATGTGGATGTATATTACATAGCAGACATGCTATCTTTCTTATGCACTGTTACAAAATATGTGCTTTTGTGGGTGTGCAATATATAGATTTTGTTAGCAATTTATGTTTTAAATAGCAACCAGCTGGACATGGTATGTTGTGAAATCAGTCAATCTGTAGGTTAGAAAAGGTTCTGAGAATGAAGACCAATTTGGGTGGAAGTTGCAAACTACTAAACTATGATTGATATACATAGACAATATATATTCTCATATTAGCATGTAAATTAGATGAGATTCCTTTCAACTAAATCATGGCAATATACATTTCCAGTTATGAAGGCCACCAAACTGTGGATGCTTGGGAAAAGGACTTAATCCTATAGTAAACTTTACTATTGAAATGTGAACATACCTAATCTCTACCTCAACAGACTCTTAAATAGTTCAGGGGTTAGTTTAGGACCAATAGGAAGTTGACCACATGTTCAAAAAATAGCTAAAATCTATTCTACAAAATTATTTAAATCCTAGGGATTTTTATTTTTACCTCAACTTAGCAGATATAATAATTTCTACTCTGGGGACTGGCAGAGCACTGCAAATGCCATTATTTCTGAAGGATTCAACTTGTAAAACACATGTAGAGGAAAAACAGGGTATTGAAAGAAGTAAGACCTGTGCACAGCCTAAATAAATAAATAAGTAAATAAATAAATCTACTATTCAAGATGGAAAATTCCAAAAAGAGTAAGTTGTAGTTCCAGTAGCTTAAAATAAAGTTCAGTTGTATTATTGGAGCGGGGAGGACCTGACTCAAAAACCAAATTCATTTGTTATTATGGTTTTGGCACTGTCTCTAGGACAACTTTCACAAAAGTGAGCTCTGCAATACACCATTTCTGTGATGTATTTCACAAAAATAGCATTCCAGAGTAAAATAAGTATTAAAGAAGAAAAACTCTGCTTAATTTTGCTACAGTATATCTAAAATACTATCATTTAACATGTAATAATTATGTAAGCTATTGGCATATGTAAAAATTTTTGTATTAACTCTTAAAAATCCATTATGTACTTTAAATATGTGTAAAAATATGTATATGTGTCAATGTATTTTTGCATGTGTTTGGTAATGTTGCAATTCATATTACTTAAAAGAGTAATTCTTTAAACAAATGAATTAGGCTCTGGCTGGTGGCACAGTGGATAAGGCACTGGCATGTGAACCCAAAGGTCACTGGTTTGATGCCCAGTCAGGGCACATGACCAGGTTGCAAGCCAGGTCTCCCGCCAGATCTGTAGCTGGAGGCAGGTGAAAGGCAACCATACATTGATGTCTCTCTCCCTCTCCGCCTTTCTCCCTATACTTCTCTCTAAAAATAATAAATGAGATATTTTTTTAAAAAATAAATAAATAATAAACAAATGAATTAACATAGGCATTTTGGAATAATGAAAAGAAAACTTTGTATTAATATGATTTGAGAAGCTGACAGAAGGCAGTAATTAAATGGTGAATTATCTGGATGTGAAAGGAAAAATGAAAAAGTACACATTGGTTGTTACAGAATAGACAAGGGGGTGGTAAGAAGAATGAAGGAAATAGAGAAGCCAAAGAACTTATATGCATGACTCATGGACATGAACTAAGGGGAGCATTGTTGGAGGAAATAGGGTATTGGTTGGAGGGAGTCAAAGGAGGGAAAACTGGGATGACTGTAATAGCAAAATAAATAAAATACATTAATAATAAATAAATAAAATAAATGTAATAAAAAGACAAGAATCCCCTGTAATATTGTCATTCATGACTCAAAAATTAAACAACACTGATTTATTAGTCACAGGGGAAAATGTTTAAAAAAACAGGAATTATGGTTTTTCATAAGATAAACCATGTTTCATAGAAGAACATTATTTCACCAAATGCATAATCCTGTTTGGGATGGAGTGGTTGGAAATGCATACATCTTTATTTTACAGTTATCTGATTCTTATTGTCAGTTTAGCTGATGCTACTAGCTCTAATTTAGAACGCAATTTTTTCCAGTTGAAAGAACACCATCCACTATTGATTTAAAAACAAAAGAAACACTAACTTGTAGGTAGTTTGAACAAGACAAATTCAAAGAATACTAATTATATGCTCATGTTTCATTTTAAACAGCATTTCCTTCTCAGAAAGATAAGATTAGCAGGTATCTGAATGCATTTCTGTAACGTTGCTTTAAAATAATTTGAAAGTGGTTGTTCAACATACTTTAGGAACATAAAAAAGTTTTATTTTCTTTTTAGATAAACTCATTCATTTAAATAATGATTATGCCTTGCTGAGTAGAAGAGATTCAAGTTTCCTTGCCTACAGCAAAAACCAAAACCAAACAAAAACACATAAATTCCACTCTCGACATACACTAAAATTGATAACTAATGATCTAATGGCACACACACTCCCGAATGTGAATAGTGTATCTGTATCACTGAAGTTGAGAATTTGAGGGTGTAAAATTAAGTGCACTACATACATATGAGTACTAGAGTGATAATAATTAAGCACTGAAAGTGCCAAGCCCTTTATATGCATTATCTCGGTTTGTCTGACTATAGAGTTTCAGTTTTGAAGACCAACAGAAAACTAATCTAAGGCCACTGAGCTAAATGGCTCATGGGCACAAAGCTGAAAAAAGCAAAGCCTATATCAGTGTGCCTTTAAAACGTAAGTTCTCACCAAGATAGGACACAATATTAGGTTCAACAACACAATGCAGTGACTAACTATGCTGCTCTGACCAAACCTTAGTCACTTGACCACAAAAACAGTTTTAACAGTTAATCACACTTAAAAATATTAAAATCCAAATAGATTGCCATTTATTCTAGACTATGGCTTAGTTAGTGCTTTTCTAATGAAAAGTACGTAGTACAAAACCAGACGTAGAGGGCCTGTGACTTTTTGCCACAATAAATTGTTTTTGCTTTTGCTTTTTGGTGTGAACAAATGCAGAGAGGACCAAGAAAATGGCATTGGTTCGATCAAGATAGCATAAAGTATATTAAACAAAGTGGAGACACTCATGTCAACTAAAATGGCTGTCAGTCAGCCATGACACTTTGGTTAAAGGGGGGAACTATCTTAGTCTCTGTAGACACATCTGGCTAGGTGATACATTTAAGATATCTGCCCACATGGTTAGAGTAGACATGTCTGTCAAGGAGATGCAGCTAAGATATCTGCATATCTGATCAGAGTAGCCATGTCTGCAAAGTGGGACCACCCATAGATAGGCTCCTGGGGAAATTCCACTCTTGCCATTGGGGTGTCAAGCAGAACAGCCATGTACCACCTGTTGGTTGCTGGGCAAATTCCACACTTGGCATCAGGGGTGCCGAGACATTTATTGAAGGGACCCAGAATAGGGGAGCACACCACTTTCAAGGTATACCAGGCAGGTTCCAGACCACTGCTGAGAAAGCCATGCTCCACACACCAGATGCTGCTCCATGCCACGCTGATCTCCCTTGGCATCAGCCACAGGAGGCCCTGCCCTGATGGACTGAGCACTTTGTCTGCCCTGATGCCCACCTGGCTCCAGAGAGCCTTCCTTGCAGGATGCAGACAGCACCCTTGCTCACTCTGTTGTCTCCTGGACCTGCAGATGTGACTCCGAGACTGGACACAGAGCAATCCCTCATTGATTTCTCTGTGTGTGCACGTGTGCGTGTGTGTGTGTGTGTTATAATTCTCTTAGATTGTTACAGTGCGAACAGGATATTGATATATGTTGATGTTCTATGTTGAGTGAACCTGAATTCTATAAAAGCTGAGTGAAAAGCATAGTTACTGTATGTGGTGACCCTTGTCTAGTCCTTGGTGCCGGGCTGCTCAGGAGGCAGCTAGCTAAGCAGCTGCCTGGCTGACTTATAGGAAAGACTATATCATGAACAGATGCTCATGACAACAAATGTATAGACAATATACACTATGAGTTTGAAAAGAGATGAAAAGATCTGAGTTAGGTCAAAAGATAATCTAATTAATAGTGATGAGGCATTTACTATATGTCAAAGCCTACAATGTTCATCTCTGGATAGCCCAAAAGTTTTGCCTCTCACTGAGCACAAAATCTCCCGGTCTGCCATTTGATCTTGATTATGTCATCATGAAGCCAGAGAGAGGAGTTTATAACTCTTTACTACATGTTGTCTTTAAAATATTTGAAATTAAGGCAAAACTATTTTGTCCATCATCTATTCTTTTCAGGGTAGACATTATCTAGTTTCTTCATCTGGTTTCCAAAATGGTGCTTTCAAAATGTCTTCACTGTCTTAAATGAATTCAGCTTTGGTTTTATTTTTCCTAAAACTCAGTATAAGATACTAAAGACATACCTTTGGCTAGCCAAATGGGGAGTCACCATTTCTTTCTTGAGATATTGTTTCCTATTAACTCCAGTTGGATTATATTAACTTTGTTGGCAACTAACCTACACTGATGTGTAAATAAATCAACAGCTAACTAAGATGCCTAAGATCTTTTCAACCTATGTTACACACAGAGCCATATTGTCTTCCTTGGCTATAATTGCTGATTTTCTAAGGAGAGGCAAGATAAGGTAAAAATAAGTCTATTGACCTCCTTTTAGATGTGAAAGCTAGTAATCACTTATTAAAAGCAATGAAAAGCCAAAGCTGAGGCTAAGAAGCATTCTGGTACACAGACCCAGATATCCCACCAAGTGTTCATAAAATCAATGACAACTGATAGGTTAATAAAATACTTTAAAGAAACAAAGTCAAGATTGGTTTGTTTGTTTTTTGTTTTTGTTTTTCTTTTTGGTAGTTTAATAAAACCAACAGGGATTAAAAGAACTTAATACTAGGCAGACTTGAAACAGAGAAGAAATACTTAAAAATATTTTCTTAATAAATACTATTAATGAAAAGTAAATTAGTAGTTTAAAGTTATCTGCCCAGTATAGTGTATAACATTTCTTCAGAAAACAGTTTCACATTTTATCATTCAACTTTAAACGAATACTTTATAAAATAAGCATTATTTTAAATCTTGAAACATAGTAAGGCATTTCAAAATAAGAAAAATTATTTCATGTGTTGCAACATCAAACCAATCTGGCTATTCATTTTCTTACTACCTCTTAGTTTTGATCCAAATATAAATATAAATTTGATCCAAATTCAAATATAAATTTTAAAAGATTTTCTTTAATTTTACATTATATTTCACAGGGGGTGCCTGATACCATAGCACACACATATTTTGAGAATGTTGGGAAGTAAAGTATCTTCATAGAAATTAAACTTTGCCTACCCCGATGATTTCAGTGCCCTGAAGTTGCAGTTCTCAACTTAGCTTTTCATAGTTTCCCTCTTGCACTTCAGACTGGATATAGAAGCTAAAGTCCTGCCATCAGCACTTCAGCACCACGTTTACAAAGAAATACAAACATTAACCTTCAAGCCTTCTGTGCACTAGAGAGCAAATGTGCTGGTAAGAAAAACAGTTCCCTGTGTGGCCTGCACAAAAATCTTTCTTCTTCAGAATGGCAAAGAGAAATACTTTCAAGTTCTTTTCAATAGCAATAGAGCTAGAGGACACTCATGACTACGGCAGTTTTACTTATTTCATCTCATACAGAGAGAAGCTGCTGCTGGGGGAAATGACCTGCTTCTGTAACTGAAATGTGAAAATGGATTTTTTGCACTTAAAATGCAAAGGTGGGGGAGTGTAGAGAAATTGATGTGGGCATGAATATTCCATCACCCAGCTTGCAACTGATGTTTTCACTTATGTCTCTGGGTATTTGAAATTATAGACACTGGATAGTAAATAAACCTCCAAAAGAAATAAAGAGGGAAAAGACTATCTTTTAACAAGGGAATTTTTTGAAAAAAAGATTTGTGCTATAAAACATGTCTGGACTTACAGGGAGGATCTGCATAATTTCCCACAGCTATGAATGATCTTTCAGGCCCCTATTAAAGATTTTGTGTAAGTGACTTGCTCCTTACCAAAATTTAAGAATTCAGAGGTTAATAAACAGAAACTTAAACATAAATGGTTCAAGAAGGTAGATGAAAGAGTCTATTGAAAATATAAAAAGTACACAAATGTAATACTTTTAGTGAGAAATCAAACACTTCGCAAACTTGATCTTCCTTTTTCAATCAAACCACTTAAAATATACATAATTGTTTATTCAATTCCAAAAAATCCAAGAAGTATTTTTTATCCTTAGATTCATCCTTCAGGAAAGTGACATAACATGACATCAAGTTGAAATGGGATGACAAATGTTTTTTTGCTTTATCATTATTGCCACTTCTATTTTTTTCCTTTGTAAGTCTTTTAATAGAAGCATGTTTTTAGCATGAACTTTACTATCCTTACAAGGATTCTTTTGATTCACAAGACTATACAGACAGACACAATTTATTATTTTCAAAAGTTTCATCTTACTTTGCCTAAAAATCTCAATTTACCTTCTGGTACTGTGGCCATTGCCACAGTCACTCATGTGCACTTTAGCTTTCCTTGACCTAAAGTGGGGAGAGACCCAAACTCAGCCAATCTCAGTAGTTGTGTGATATTGTTTGTCAAATAAGTTACTCCTACAATAAATACAACTGTTAAAAATACTTTGAGTTTTCCTAAGTGTTTATATTTGTAGAAGCAGTGAAGACACAGCCATATATTGATAACATGACTTGGGATCTCATCTTAAAATTCTATATGAATAGAGCACTTTAAGAAGTCTTGCCCATATAGTTTAAGCCTGTTCCAAATGTAACTCTTTGGCTTCAAGTATTAAGTCACAATAAAACTTAATCTGCAACGTTGAAAAAGGTTTTCCATGGATGACTGTATGCAAAAGCTTAAGGGGCAATGATGTGATAAGAAACTTTAATTTATTATTCAGGTTTCTCACTGGGTGAGAAACAAATGATTTCTGACTTATAAGTATTAGTGGATCCTTAGGTTTACTGGGAGCTATGTATAAAGAAAAATAATGTACCATTTTAGAACTCCCCAGAATTTCAGATCAACTTGAGTGGATATTTGTGTTCCATACAAGGGATTCAATAATGGGTAGGAATTTGGGGGATAATGAATTAAAAGTTTTGTGTCTAAACACCTGGCTTTAATGAAGTAGTTTTCACTACTTAATTTTTCGATGTAGTTTTTTCAATGTAATAAAATTACTTCTCTAATAAATATGTTAATCAAAGTCCAAAATAATATGAATAATGGATTTTACTTACCTCCTGGTAAAATATTTCAAAATAACATAAAATGAAATCCCAGAAATATTCATCAATCAAACTCCCTAAGAATGATTTTGATTGCTATTTTAAACACAGAATGTATGCAGCTTCTTTCCATATTTAAATATTTTCTCCAGAGTAGTTTTTATAGGAATTATTAATAGAAAATATGTCATATATGAATCAGTGTAATGAGATTGATATATTGCCCATCAAAGCAATAAAATTGATTCATAGCAGCTATTCATAAACCTTAAGTAATTAAAATATTTCATATAATAGTTAAAATATTTTTAAAATTATGCAGATACAATTTTTGAAGCTCAATTATTCAGGATAGTAATTCATAAGATTTTTCTAAACCAGGATTTAGATTTTATCTCCTAACCTCTCTTTTCTGAGCCACTGTAATTTTGTTTCTTTATATTATTCTGCACTTCCCAACAGGTGCATATAAACTTGTTATTAATAATAACATGAAAGCTGGTTACTATAGCCAAAATTTTTTAAATCCTGTAACTGATCTCAGTCAAAGTTATTGCTGTTTCTGTTGTGTCTATGCCTGTTTTCCAAATGAAATGTGAGCCACCTTTGCACACTGCCTAGTAGACTCAGGGTGATCCTCAAGGGCTGAGATACCTGCTACCAGAAGGCATAGTTAACCGGGCGCAGTAATTCCAACTGAGAACAAAGCAAAGGTATATCTAGTCTTTAGCACATACTTGCACAGTCTGGAGTGGTTTCTAGCAGGTTTTCTCAGGTGTTGTTGATGCTGCTGTTTGTATTTGTTTTAGATTAATCCAAGACCTCCCTTCAAAACTATGTTACTCAAAAATAAAATAAGCCAAGTGAGGATTTTTGTTCTTTTTTTCTTAATTAGTTTTCTTGGACAACTGTTTTTGCATCCATCCAGTGTGCCACCTCTCATATAAATGAAGACATGGGGGGAATGAAGGAACTCATCACAGTATGAAACAGATCAAAAGTAAATGTAGTAGTTTCCTGCTTGAATTTTTCATGCCTGTTTATTCTTTTAGGAGTGGTGTGTACGTAAAGGAAATACATTTATCTCTATTTCAATTTTCTTGCAGCAAACACTTGACAGCATTAACCTTTATAAATCTTCCTTGAGTCTCATTGCATGAATTTCTCCCTGTGTTGCCTGGGAAAATTTAGCTGAAGATTAACCTCTTAAATAGTCAGGGAAAAATAACTGTAACCTTCTGTGTTAGTCTTCACCACAGATCTATAAGTAAATATACTAAAATGCTTAAAAGTGACACAGGAATTAATCAGAGTTGTGCAGCATTTATTTTTATGACTAAAAATAACAATTACCTAATTTTTTTATTTAACTTATCAATTACAATATTGTATGGAAAATGTTGTATATAGAGCGCTCTATAAAAGTGCTCATTCAGATAGCATAGATTGTTTCTAGATACAATATTTTCATTAACTTTGGAAATATATCACATAGTTCCACCTGCTTTGCCTAACTCTACATTATAATGTTCGCAATATGGCATTAGTGTTTTCCTAGAAGCAACATATCTCTTGTTCTCCTTAGTACCTCTCTCTTCTCAGTCCTTTAACTTCCACTTCTTTCTCAGGAATGTAGTTATATGCAGGAACTGAAGCAACACACACGCACACTATACCTATATATCTATATCTATCATTTATATCTATGTACTAAATATATCTATATACATATATATATATTTATTTATTGTTTTGCTCATAACATCTCCATTGCATATCAAACAATATATTCTTGAAAATCGATACCTCGAGAAACATGTATGTTAAATTAACATCACTGATATGTCAACAATGTTCTGTAATTAATATATTTCTTCAAATTCATTGACTACAAAACAAATAAGGCATTGTTTTTCTCCTATATCACAAAACACAAAGGCAGGTGATACATGGATAGTGAAGCTACTCAGTATTTCAAGTTCTTTATTTGGTCTTTGTTTATATGATTGATCTTCATTTATATGATTGTCAGTTGACATTAAAGGATTAAGTAATATATGAAAAATACTACTTGGATACAGATCTCTTTGGCTCCAAATTATATAGTTTAACCTTCATCCAACTCTATCCCAATCATACACACACACTAACTTACACAAACACACACACCGACTCCATGAAAATACAGCCTCATGAACTGCTTGTACCCCTGTAGTGTTGGAAGAAACATATTGACATTTGAATCTTTCAAGTTGGAAGGTGAAAGTGAATATAGGTGCATACTTCCTTCTGAATAAATAGTAGGACAAAAGTTTTTTAAAAGATGATAAAAAAGTTAAAGAACTTTTGAACCTCAGTCTCTGGGAAACTCCTCACTAGAGGTGGGATTTTCCTTAATCTCATTTTTTTCCCCAGGAGGTCTCAATTCGAACTTTTCAGAAGCACAGGAAAACCAGGTTAATGAAGTTACACTGCAAAATTAGAGCAAAGACATTCCTTATTTTGCAGATTTTTGCAGATGGTCATCAGTGATTTGATGCCTCATTCTATAGACTGAGATTCCTGAGGGAGGGTGCCCTCACCCACTGTTGATTGTGTTATTTTGGTATCTTTGTGATAACTATACATGTTGTTTTTGTAGATACATTTTTTCTTTATTGTTTTATTTTAACTTTATAACAACTGTATCCTTTATGACTTTAATATGAAACAATAATCTGTTACAAAGACAATGAAAAACACTGTTTTTCAAATTTATCTTTCCCTACTCTCCAACTATCCATCGTTCACTCTATAAGATATACTACACTCAACAAAATCTTATGGAGGATAACCAGAGTGCTTAGCCCAGAGTTTATGTATAACTGAAGAATAAAAAAAGAAAGAGATGACTTATACTCTTCAGTATTTATGCCATTATCTTGCTATGTTTTTAAAACCAAAAAATTAAAATGCTATATTTATTTCAACAGTGAAAATTTTATATGGTTAGAATGCTTATCTTCCATATCCATTAAATCATTCTAAATGTCTCTTGCAGATGTGATACCTCATCCTATTTTGAAAAATATCAAAAGTCCCATTTAGTCTTACATGTATGTGTATAAAAACTCATTATCAAAGAAAGTTATACAGATGATGGGGATGATGATGAAAACAAAAACTAAGTTTAATTGAGTCATTTCCTAAGTACAAAGGCACTTCTCAGAAGCTAGTTAGAATCTAAACTTTTCTCCAGCATATGGCTAGGATAACGATAATAGAAACAAAAGATCTGAAGTTAGAATTACAGTCATTTCATGCATACTAATATATGGATAAGATTGTTAAGTTTATGCTTTTGACATTATTTGATTGATTTTTGCTTTTTTTTTGTTAGGTCAATATGTGGCATTATTAAATGCAATTAATTTTCTGAGAGGTAAACTATTGCCAACTTGCTTTATATTCTTCTTGTTGCTATTGCAGATATTACTATAGCTTTTATATAATTTCTCTTTCATTAAAATATTCATATGGAATACATCCTAATTATAGAATTATAATATTTAAACATGGAAGTTTCATAATAAATTTACAGTTTGATTTCTCATAGCCTTCTGCCTTGAGTTCCCTTGTGTATGGATGAGAGTTTTTCTTGTGACCACTTATTGGTCAGCACTGACTTGTTTTTTGTTTTTTTTTTAATTTTATTGTTGTTGTATTACATTCATCCCCTTTTTGCTCCCCTCTGTCCTCCTCCCCACCCACCCATTCCCCCCCAAAGTCAATCTCACCTGTTGTCCATGTTCATGGTTCCTTTATATTAGGTTCTTGTCTAAGCTGCTCCCCTTTCTTGCTTCTGCCTCCCCCCTCCCCCCAACCCCTTTCCTCCCGACCACTGAAGGCCTATTCATTGTATTCATATATTTGGTTCTGTTTTGCTTGTTGTTAGTTGTGCTCATTATTGTCCTGTAATGGGTGAGATCATATGATATTTGTCCTTCACTGACTGGCTTATTTCACTAAGCATAATACTCTCCAGTTCCATCCATGTTGTTGCAAAGGGTACAAGTTCCTTCTTTCTTTCTGCTATATAGAATTCCATTGTGTAAATGTACCAAAGTTTTTTGATCCAATCATCCACTGATGGGCAC
>PVIW01010403.1:0-44437 GCA_004026585.1 Noctilio leporinus
CCTTCAGTGGTCAGGGGAAAAGAGGTTGAGGGGAGGTGGGAGGGGGGAGGCAGAGGCAAGAAAGGGGATCAGTTTAGACAAGAACCTAGTATAAAGGAACCATGGACATGGACAACAGGTGGGATTGACTTTGGGTGGGTGGGGAGGGGGACAGAGGGGAGCAAAAAGGGGATGGATGTAATACAACAACAATAAAATTTTTAAAAAAAGAATACTAAATTGCATAGCATTCTTACAAAGTTCTGAGGGTTGTATTTTGAATTTTTCTTTTTTTAATATTTTAAAATCTATTTCAGCTTTTGTAAAGACACTGGCAGAGGTAATGTGCCTATCACATCATCCATCCTGGGTGAAAACATGGGCAATCCTGCTGTGGCTTCCCCAGAGTTTAAACACCTTTTGGAAAATCCTGAATCCCCATATCTTGCTGCACATTGAGTGTTTGGGAGGACATGTGTTCTCTAGCAGGCCTGACGTGGCCTTCAGAGCTGGGCATTACTGAGGTTGCTATGTCTGTCCTGAGTTACTTCCCAGAAACAGGGACTCTGACAGAAGGGTAGATGTAGGAGGGCTTAACTTCAGCAATGGGTGTTAGGTGTTTATTTGTCCTGTGCTTTCTGCTAGGACAATGGGGAAGATCAAATGTACTGATTTCAGTTTTTACCCCCTGTCAGGCCAGAGGAATTTTTTGGTCTATGCATGGCTGCACCTTCCTCTGGAGTCTGCCACATAATTAGCCTTGAGTTAATCTTATCCCAGAGCCGTGGAACACTGAGCCCTCAAAGGTAACCAACATAGCAACTCCAAGCAGACTGATGTTACCTTTGGGTATACAGCCTCTTTGTTCTCATGTGCATAATGTAGAGCCTCCTTTGTTCCAATGTGTATATAAGAATGCCCTTGGCTGTAATCCTGACATGCACACTACTGTTGTGGGAGAGAGGACAAACAGTGTGTGGCAACACTGACACTCTCCAGCACCCAGCTGCTTGGAAGTGGGAGAGTGGATGTAGAAACCCCTGGACTCTCTGCGATTGTTAACCTAAGTGCAACCATGCATGAGGACACTGACACTCTAAGCTTTCTGGCCTTGTGGTTGTTAGTCTGCCATTTGTAATAAAGCATGTAAACCGTGCTGAAGGCTCCATGTAAGTCCTTTTTGCCACCAGACGAGAGGCCTTCCCACCATTGTCACTTGCTGGTCCTGCACCCCAAGCCATGGGACCTGACAACTGGCTGCACAAGCAAGGTGCTGGGACCTGACACTCCCTCAGGTTTAATTCCTCCAACCTTCAGTAATGATGGACAATACACAGGGGTGGCTCAAGGTATAAGGCAGAAAAATGTAAGTGTGGCCAGTCCCCTCTCCTGCCACTTGAGTGGGGGAAGCAATATTCTTGAGAAGTATCTGGAAAACAACAAGCAGGGGTCTAAGTAGTAGCCCCCAAAACAGAGCAATGAGGATAAGCATCCATGTGGTGGGCCCTCCAGGCATAGATGTGAGACAACTGCTCTTTTTCCTAATCCATAAAATGGTGATACTGATGTTTGGATGTATATTAGTATTATCCCTATAAGGCTTTCTGTATTCTCCCACTCATGTGTCTCAGATAATACCTTATATTATTTGTCTTTGAAGTACAAGGAAGATCATAGGCCAATACGGAGGCCCTGGTGTGGATCTTAGTCCATCCCTAAGATCATGGATTTCTCTGACATCTTTTAGAACTTTAGGCACAAATCAAAGTGGGTCCAAGAAAATGGCTTGTTTTTGACTTAATGTCTTCCACCAAGTTAGTTGAAGAAATATTAGATTTTGGGAAAGATTCATATCATTTATCTCATCTTTGGTAGGTTATTAAAGCCAAAGCATGAAGTTTGAACTTAAAAATGACACCTTTATTTTAAGGGAAAAGAAGATCTATTCTGGAAATGCCGACTGTTCACAGATTTAAATCACCTGTGTTACATAAATGTTCTACATACAATGAGGTCAGCTTTGTCCAGGCTCTTGTTGGCTCCAAGTTCCTCCTACTCTGTCACTCAGAAAAATGCTGACATAATGCAAATTAAGTGGAGTTTTCCTATCACCTCTGTCCTAAATTTTATTTTTCAAAGAGGAACACAGGGTGGGCATGAACCAATATGTTACAATCAGTCAAAGGGGGTAAGAAAGTATGTATTCAACATAATTGAGTGAGTAAGCCCAAGGCTGTGTTCTCATTATTCCAGAGATTTTGGAGGAAAAACTTGAGATGAGGAACTGGCAAGGTTTCTAAGTGGGGAAATATCTCAGACTGTTTAGAAAAATATTTTCAAAATTTGTTATTGCATTAATAATATTAAATAGTATTTCAAGAGATCTATTTTAATAAATATGCAATTTGAGAAAAGCTCATAAAATAAAATTGTTCTTACAAGGATGAATTCCCATAATTATTCAGATACCTATTTACATTTAAGAATATATTACATTTCAAAAAAAATTTAAAAAAAAAGAATATATTACATTTCACACATCACATGCTATCTGATATCTTATTGTGGTTTTAATTTGCATCTCTCTGATGGCTAGTGATGTTGAGCATTCTTTCATATGCCTTTGGGTCCTTTGTATGTCCTCCTCAGAGAGTTGTCTGTTCAGACCCTTTGCCCATTTTTATTTTTTACTTATTTATTTATTTTTAAAGATTTTATTTCATTTTTAGAAAGAGGGGAAGGGGGAGAGGCAGAGAGGGAGAGAGACATCAATGTATGGTTGCGTTTCACCTGCCTCCAGCCACAGACCTGACTGGAGACCTGGCCTGCAATCTGGCCACATGCCCCGGCTGGGGGATCGAACCCACGACCCCTGGGTTCGCAGGCTGGCGCCCTATCCACTGTGCCACCAGCCAGGGCCCTTTGCCCATTTTTAAATTGGGCTGTCTGTCTCCCTGATGTTGAGTTGTATAAGTACTTTATGTATTTTGGAGATCAAACCCTTGTCTGAGGTATCCTTGGCAAATATGTTTTCCCACACAGTTGGTTCCCTTTGAATTTTGCTGGTGTTTTCTTTAGCTGAACAGAACCTTTTCAATTTGATAGAGTCCCATTTGTTTATTTGTTCTTTTATTTCCTTTGCCCTTGGAGAAGTAATAGAAAACATATTTCTGTGTAGGATATCTAAAATTTTACAAGCTATATTTTTCTCCAGAAGCTTTATGGTGGCACTGCTTATGTTTAAGTCCTTTATCCATCTTGAGTTTATTCTGGTGTATGGTGTAAATTGGTGGTCTAGTTTTATTTTTTTGCATGTCCCTGTCCAGTACACCCAACACCCCTTGTTGAAGAGACTGTTTTTACTCCATTTTATGTTCCTTCCCCCTTTGTCAAATATTAGTTGACCATTGAGTCCTGGGTTAATTTCTGGGCTCTCTATTCTGTTTCATTGATTTATATGCCAATTTTATGCCAGCACCAGATGGTTTTGATTACAGTAGCCCCATAGTATAGTTTGATATCTGGTATTGTGATTCTTCCTACTTTGTTCTTCTTTCTCAAGATGGCTGAGGCTATTCATGGGCATTTCTGGCTCCATGTAAATTTTTGAAGTATTTTTTCTAGATCTGTGAAGTATGTCATTGGTATTTCAATTGAAATTGCATTGAATCTATAGATTGCTTTGGATAGTATGGACATTTTAATCATATTAATTCTTCCCATCCATGAACATAGTATATGCTTCCATTTATTTGTATATTCCTTCATTTCTTTCCTTAATGTTCTGTAGTTTTCTGAGTATAGGTCTTTTACCTCCTTGGTTCAGTTTATTCCTAAGTATTTTATTTTTCTTGTTGCCACGGTAAATGGGATTTGTTTTCTAGCTTCTATCTCTGATATTTCATTATTGGTATACAAAAATGCCTTTGATTTCTGTATATTGACTTTATATCTAGCTATTTTGCTAAATTTGCTTATTAGGTCAAGTAGGTTTTTGGCGGAGTCTATTGGGTTTTGCATATACACTATCATATCATTTGCAAACAATGACAGTTTGACTTCCTCCTTTCCAATTTGGATACTTTTGATTCCTTTTTCTTCTCTGATAGCTATAGCTACAACTTCCAAGACAATGTTGAATAGAAGTGCAGAAAGTGAACAGCCTTGTTTTGTTCCTGATCTTAGGGGGAATGCTTTTAGTTTTTGCCCATTGAGTATGATGCTGGCTTCAGGTTTCTCATATATGACCTTTATTATGTTGAGGTGTGCTCCTTCTATTCCCATTTTGCTGAAGGTTTTTTAAATCATAAATGGTTGCTGTATTTTATCAAATGCTTTTTCAGCATCTATTGATATGATCATATGGTTTTTGTCTTTCATTTTATTTATGTGGTGTATTACATTTATTGAATTGAGAATGTTGTACCATCCTTGTGTTCCTGGGATGAAACCCACTTGTTCATGGTGTATGATCTTTTTAATGTATTGCTGGATTTAGTTGGCCAATATTTTGTTGAGAATCTTAGCATCCATGTTCGTCAGAGATATTGGCCTGTAGTTTTCTTTCTTAGTTGTGGTTTGATTTGGTTTTGTGATTAGAATAATATTGGCCTCATAGAATGAGTTTGGGAGTCTTCCTTCCTGTTGGATTTTTTGGAATAGGTTGAGAAGAATAGGAGTTAGTTATTCTCTAAATGTTTTTGTAGAATTCACCTGTGTATCCTCCTGGTCCAGGACTCTTGTGCTTTGGGAGATTTTGGATTACTTCTTTAATTTCACTAGTTGTTATTGGTCTATTCAGGAGTTCTGTTTCTTCTGGATTCAGTTTTGGTAGATCATACATTTCCAGAAATGTGTCCATTTCACCCAGGTTGTCATATTTCTTGTCATGTAGTTCTTTGTAGTAATTTCTTACAATCATTTGTATTTCTGAAGTATCAGTTGTGATTTCTCATCTGTGGTTTCTAATTCTGTTTATTTGGATCCTTTCTCTTTTTCTTGATGAGTATGGATAAAGGCTTGTCAATTTTGTTTATTTTTTCAGAGGACCAGCTCCTGGACTCATTGATTCTTCTAATTGTATTTTGAGACTATAAGTTATTTAATTCTGCTCTGGTCTTGATGATTTCCTTCCTTCTACTTGCTCTGGGCTTTGTTTATTGTTGCTCCTCTAGTTCTTGCAGCTCCTGTAGTTCATAATCTTCTTCTGACCTTTTTAGATAGACCTGAATTGCTCTGAATTTCCCTCTGAGGACTGCCTTTGCTGTGTCCTATAGGTTTTGGGCTGTGGTGTGTTCATTGTTATTTGTTTCCAAAAACTTTTTGATTTCATCTTTGATCTCATTGTTTACTCATTTCTTACTGAAAAGCCTGTTATTCAGTCTCCATGAGTTAGAGTGTTTTTGTTTTTTTCCCTTGAGATTGGTTTCTAGTTTCAAGTTATTGTGAATTGAGAAGATGCCTGGTATGATTTCAATTTTCCTGTATTTGTGGAGGCTTGTCTTGTGACCTACTATGTGGTCTATCTTTGAGAATGTTCTATGTGCATATCAAAAAAATGTGTATTTTGCTTTTTTGGGTTAAAAGTTTCTGTATATATCAGTTAGGTCCATTTCCTCTAGAGTGTTATTCAATGCCACAATGTCCTTGGTGTTTTTGGTTTGGAAGATCTGTTCATTGTTGATAGTGGGGTATTAAAATCTCCTACTGTTAGTGTGTTGCTCTCTATATCCTTCTTTTTTTTTTTAATTAATTTTATTGTTGTTGTATTACATCCATCCCCTTTTTGCTCCCCTCTCTATATCCTTCTTGAAGTCCTTCAAGATTTTCATTTTATATTTGGGAGTGCCTATGTTGGGTGCATATATGTTTAGCAGAGTTACATCTTCTTGATGGATTGTTCCCTTAAGTATTATGAAATGTCCTTCTTTGTCTCTTTTTATGGCCTTCATTGTAAAATATATTTTGTCTGAAAAATTATTGCTACTCCAGACTTTTTTTCATGTCCATTTGCTTGATATATATTTTTCCATCCCTTCACTTTCAATCTGTTTCAATCTTTTGTTCTGAGGTGGGTCTCTTGAAGATAGTATATATGTCAGTCATATTTTCTTATCCATTCAGTTTCGATTGGTGCATTACTCCATTTCCACTTAAGGTTATTATTGATTGATACTTGTTTAGTCCCATTTTTCCACTTTGTACCTGTTCTCCTCTCTGTCTCTCTCTGTTTCTTCATTTTTAAAGCAGAACGTTTTGCATTTCTTGCAATGTGGGTTTGGTAGAGATGTATTCTTTTAGTCTTCTTTTGTCTGGGAAACTCCTTATTTCTTCTTTCATTTTGAATAAGAGCCTTGCTGGGTAGAGTATTCTTCGTTGTGAGCCTTTGTTTCCCATTCCTTGGAATACTTTTTGCCATTCCTTTCTGGTTTGTATTGTTTCTGTTGAATAATCATTTGCTAACCTTGTCAGAGCCCCGTTATATGTTATTTGCTGTTTTTCTCTTGATGCTTTTAGGATTCTCTCTTTGTCTTTGATATTTGCCATTTTAATTATAATGTTCCTTGGAGTGGGTCTGTTTGGATTCATCCTCAATGGGACCCTCTGCACTTCCTGAACTTGAGTAACATTTTCACTCATCATGTTAGGGAAGTTTTCTCTCATTACTTTTTTGAGCAGGTTTTCCATTCCTTGTTTCTCTTCTCCTTCTGGTATCCCTATGATACAGATATTATTGTGTTTCATGTTGTCCTGCAGCTCTCTTAAAACCTCTTCATTCTTGTTCAGCCTCTTTTCATTTTGTTGCACTGTCTTATAATATTTTTCTACATTGTCCTCCAGCTCACTGATTTCATCCTCTGCTTCCTCTAGCCTACTGTTGATCACTTCCACTGTATTCTTCAGTCCAGAAATTGTGTTCTTCATTTCTTCCGGGCTCTTACTGATAGTTTCTAATTCCTTTTAATGCTGGTGTAGTTCTCAATAATTTTCTGTACCTTCCCTAGAGTTCTTCGTAGTTCCCCTGGAGTCGTTCATAGTTTTCTTTGAGCTGGCTGAGCTCATTGAGTTTCTCTATCATCATTATTTTGAATTCCATATCTGATAGTTCGTTTGCCTCTGTTTCATTTAGTGATCTTTCTGGGGATTCCTCGTTTCCTTTTAGTGATGGACTGATTCCTTTTTTCACCCATTTTGGGTGTCTATTGTTGCTTATTTTTGTCTTGGATTAATTTGCTTTGATTCCCTGCCTTCATGGAGTGCTCTTCTGTGTTAGAGGATTTGTGGAGTTCTATGTTGCAGTCTCCTAGATTTCATCCACTTTTTGCTCTTAGGGTGCCCTTTATGTCATTAACCTGGGTTGTCTGGTTGTATTTTGGATTTGTTGTATGTGTTGCTCCTTTCACTCCAGTTGGCTGATTGAGATACTCTTCCTATCCCATCTCATACAGTGTTTTTGAGCTGCTCCTAAAAACAGAACCACCACCAGTCCAGGCAAAATAACCACACTTTCAAAGATATCTTTCTCCTTTAATCCCCCTTTTGACTGCCTATGACCCTAGCTGAATACCCATACCCTCCAAGGTAACTCCCACTTTTAATCACACCCTCACCTGCAACTGAGGGATGTAGATAAGATAAGACTGTTATAAGGGGGGAAATGTTTAAGTTGACTAAAGTATATATAATTTTGAAGGGTGCAAAGGAGTAGCAAAGATAGTGGGGATGAGAGAGAGAGAGCCAAATTATCTCTTATATAGAAATGGGGATGAGGAAAGTCAGAATGCCTCAAGTGCAAGTGAACAGTATAAGCCTATATATAGTTGCTGCATCTACCTCCCTGTCCACCCTCAATGAGCACTGATTGATCCAGGTGGAGCTTTTAGCAGAAAAAAAAACGTGTAGTTCCTAACAGCACAAAGGATATAAAAGTTTTAAGAGGTTGGGGAGGGGAGGAATACTTAGATTGAAGACTGGGAAGAATTGTAGCAGGAGAGTGAGTAGGAGGAGGATCTTGGGTATTTAGGTAGATTGAGAGAAGAGAGAAGTAAAAATATGGGAATTGGGATACACTATGATATAAACAGTATTTACTTAACATGCACTAATTGTGAGAGTTGGAAGTAACTTTTGAAAAGGATATGTTAGGGATTAATAGCTCATGTAGTTCTCAGTATAACTCAGGTGCTTGAGATTAGCAGCAATCCATTTCCTTGGTCTGCTTCTTTTTCTTGATCAAGTCTATGCGGTCTACAGTCAGGTTGCATGGCCTTGGAGTGGTAGGAACTATGGCTGTCACAGGGCTTATTCTGAGTGCCACCCACCCAGTAGGCTGAGTCTCCAATAGCTTAGCTGGGTTTCTGCACTGCCTGCATTTTGGGGCCCTCCCTTCTCTCACTGGTGCTTATGCGGTATCAATGGTTTCTCCTCTCCCTCCAGCTCCTGGAGGAGGTTTCCATCTGAGATGGGCACCTGGCTCTAAGGGGGAATGGCCTGCAACTTTGTTTGCTCCTGTGATGGCTAGCCCTCCCTTTTCAGCTCTTCTAGGAGGTAGTCCATGTCTACAAAGAGCATCTGTCTCCCCAGGGGGTCTGCAGTGTAGTTTGCTGGTGATGGTTAGCCCTCCTCCTGGCTAACTCTTTGAGGAGGTTTCCACTGTGTTCGATGGGCCTCTGGTTCTGTGGGGAGCTCCACAACAACAGCACCAGCGATGGCTAGCCCTTTCCCTCTAGTTCTCTGAGTAGGTTTATGCCATCTGTGATGGGCATCTGGCTCTATTAAGGAGCCTGAGCTGGTGATGGCTACCCTTCCTAGTCCATCTCTTCTAGGTTTTTGCTGTCTGCAATGGGCACACCAGTTGTACCAGCAGGAACTTCCTGGTGCACTGTTTGTTTTGAGCCATGGTTTCTATGGGAGACTGTGTGATGGTGTGGGTGTGCAGGTTTGGGCCTCCCTTCCCACTGGGATTCTGAGCTGTCCTCTCCCTGTGTGGCACAGCAGCACAATTTTCAGCCCTCATGCTGTCTGACCAGTGAACTTCCCTGCTACCCTGCTCCTGCTCCCTCCCGGTCTCTCCTCCGCCTCTGGCCCCAGGAGGTGCTTCCTCATGCTCAGCCTCCGGGGCACAGCTCTCACACAGTCCCTCCCCTGCAGGAGTTCAATTCCTCAGTCTCCTCTAGTTTGTGTTCACTGTCTAAACTTCACTGCTCAGATTTTTAGTCACCAGGGAACCTGAAGCTCTCTTCAGTCAGAGCCGCCCCTCTGGGCAGAGCCGCCACTTCCCAGAGCTCACCTAGGCCCACTGGCAGGCAGGTTCAAAACTGTCTCACCTGCTCTCCTATAGGTTTCTGCAGCCTCTGGGCTGTGCACCCCAGAGTCCAGATGTTTACCGCTCCAATTCATAGGGACCTGCAGACTTCTAGTGCTTCCTACCCTATCCTCCAGCTGCTCTGGCACTTGAGAATGCCATCAGCACTGCCATCTACTCTGTCACCATCTTTTCCCCAGAAGGAGCTTCTCAGCCTCTACACAGTTTTTAGACTCTCCTGTACTGTGGGCTGAGGAACAAGAGGGACAAATTTGTCCATATGTCCTCCCAGCCCCTCTTAACATATGGGGTTGGGGCCTATTAACCCAATGGGGGATGAAAATCATCCTACTGCCTTTTCCCTAGTGGCTACTGTTTGAACTTCTCATCTTCCTCTAACCTGGCTCTCTGATATGCTGGTTTTGGTGGATTAGTGGCTGCTTAAAGGGGAGAAGCTCAGACACCTTTAGAAATTGGTCCAAGAACAGTTTGATGCCAATTGGATTGAGTCCTCCAGCAGTCCAAGAAATACCTCAGTTTTTGTGGTACCCAAGAAATCTGGGATGTGAAGACTAATTTGTGATTTTAGAAAGATCAACAAAATGTTACAGTCAATGAGGGTGCTACAACTGGATGTCCCTAAGCCTGCCTGCATCTCTAAGGATTGGCCTTTAATAGTCATTGATTTGAAGGATTGCTTCTTTACTATCCCCCTTACAGAAAAGGATAGAGAAATTTTTGCCTTTTCTGTCCCAGTTCTTAATGACTCTCAACCTTTTCAGCATTATCAGTGGAAAGTACTCCCACAGGGCACGTTTAACAGTCCATTATCTTTCAGCATTATGTTCACCAAGTCCTGCAACCTATTCAACAGTATTTTAGTAATGTTTTACTTTATCACTATATGGATGACATCCTGCTTGCCTCCCCAATGGTGGAGATCTTGGCCTAGGCATATGCTTGCTTACAACATAAAATTTCCATGACTGAACTAGTTATTTCTCCTGACGAAGTCCAGCATTGCCAGGCATGGAAATACTTGGGCTATGTCTTGTTTTCACCTACAGTCAGGCCACAGGTCATAGGACTAAGGCTTCCACAGCCTGTAACTCTTAATTCCCTTCAATAGCTTCTTGGCTGTATTAATTGGGTTCATCCCAGTCTAGGAATTACTACCCACCAACTCCATCATCTGTTTGATTCTCTTAAAGGGGATTCTAATCTCAATTATCCCCAGACACTATCTTCTCTGGCCCTTAAGGAACTTGATCTGGTTGGTGAACATCTGCAGCACTAACAATTATCTAGAATTGATCTCTCTGTGCAGGTCCAGCTCTTCTGTTTTCCAACTTTAGATATGCCAACTAGCTTGATTGGCCAAATACTTCCTTCCTTGGATATGACCAAATGGTTGTTTTTATGTCATCAACCCAAGTGAACTATCACCACCTATGTCAGTTCCCTGTGTGCTCTTATTATTAGATGGTGAGGTAATGGTCAGTCCAACTTTTTGGACATGACCCCATAGTCATTCACCTCCCCCTTACCCAATTATATCTACAGCAATTGTTTCCTCAATCCCTTAATTAAAAAAAAAATATTATTTTCAGAGAGAAAGGGAGAGAGACAGAGAGGTAGAGAAACATCAATGTATGGTTGCTTTTCACCTGCCTCCAGTAACAGACCTGGCTGTAGGCCTGGCTTGCAACCTGGCTATGTGCCCTAACTGGGGAATCGAACCAGTGACCTTTGGGTTCACAGGCCAGCGCCTTATCTATTGTGATACCAGCCGGGGCTCAATCCCTTGATTTTCAGTGTGCCTTAATAGATTATGTTGGGAGGGTCAAAACACACCTCTCCCCAGATAAACTCTTATAAAATATCCCCATGCTCAATATGAGACTGAAGATTAATTATAGCCAATCACCCATTGAGAGAGCCCACACTGTTTGTTGATGGATCTGGAAAATCTGGTAAGGCTGCAGTTACTTGGCAGGAAGGTGGAAAATAGAAAACTGTTGTCTCACAAACACATTCTTCAACCCAGTGAGCAGAAATTTCTGGGGCTATTTTAGCATTCCAGTGCTGGCCCTCACTCAGTACCTCTCAATCTTGTTTTTGACTCGGGCTATACTGTTTATTGTGTTCTTAACATAGATCAGGCATTTATAAAAACTACTACAGACCCTCAATTGCTTTCACTCTTCATTACCCTTCAGAGTCTTATAAATAAGAGGACTCATTCCCTGTTCATAACCCATGTACCCCCTCACTCTAGTTTTCCTGGGCCTATGACTGAGGGCAATGCCAAAGGCAATGCTTTAGTCAGTGTTATTGATAACTTCCAGCAAGCCACTAACTCACATAACTTCTTTCATCAAAGTAGTCAAGCTCTAAGGAAGCATTTTTATATCAGCAAATCTCAGGCAAAACAAATTGTGTGGCATTGTCTTGACTGCCAAGCCATTGGCAGGTCACTGTCATCCCAGGGTATTAACCCTTGTGGCATTGAATCCTGTTTTATTTGGCAAACAGATATAACTCACTATCCACTTTTGGAAAACTAAAGTATATCCATGTTTCCATAGATACTTACTCAGATGCCCTTCATGCCTCTGCCATCTCTGGCAAATCAGCACAACATATTAAAACACATTAGCTAGAGCCCTGGCAGGTGGTACAGTGGCCTGCAAATCCTAAGGTCACTAGTTCAGGTCCCAGCCAGGGCACATAACCAGGTTGAAAGCCAGGTCTCCAGCTAGGTCCGTAGCTGAAGGCAGGTGAAAGGCAACTATACATTGATGTCGCTCTCCCTCTCTGCCTCTCTTCCTTCCCTTCTCTCTAAAAATAATAGAATCTTTACACATTGGCTTGAGGCTTTTAGTTTTCTAGGGCACCCCAATCAAATTAAGACTGATAATCATCCAGGATATATTGCTAGGCCTGTTCAATCTTTCTTACAAAATTGGAGAATTCAACATAAAACTGGAATTCCTTAAAACCCTACTGGTCTAGTAATTGTTGAGTGAGCTCACCACACTCTTTTTTTTTTTTTTTTTAATTTTATTGTTGTTGTATTACATCCATCCCTTTTTTTCTCCCCTCTGTCCCCCTCCCCACCCACCCTTTCCCCCCAAAGTCAATCCCACACTCTTAAAATCCTCCTGAATAAACAAACAAACAAAAAAAAGCGGGGGGGGGAGCCAGAAGTTCTCACCAAAAAATGTTTTAATGGCTGTATGCATCTATAATTTTAAAAATTGTGATGATTCCTTACAACCCCCCATAGAGAGATTGGTCCCTGTCCTCCTGTCCTATATATGGACCCAATTCAAAGTGAAAAATGGGAAGGACCAGTTGAATTGATAACATGGGGAAGAGGGTATGCTTATGTTCTGCCCCCTACAGTACCTTTGGGGATTTTAGCCAAATGAGTGAAACCCTACCATGGCCCAACTAACACAGAGTGACAGGAACCAGGATCTGGAGGATATGACCAACCGGCTAGCAGAGGTGACACTGACAGATGTCAGAGAGCCAGAACCTGCCAATGGAGGAAGGGGAACCAGCTGACAGGCCTTGAAGCCCTTCAGGGTAACAGGGGGTGATTTGAAAGCACTTAACACAAGGTAGAGAATGTTATGGCTAATAATGAGGTCACAAACACTCCAGAGGATAGATTTCTAGTATATTTTTCTGTAGTATCAGCCAATTATGCCAAGATTGTTTTAATTCTTACCATTTTGCTATGTCTTGGTGGTTCCAGGATGGCCTCCTCAAAGAATGATCATGTGTGTTGGAGTCATATTCTTGATCCACCAGTGTTTAGACTTCATACCTGGTGGAATACAGAAACCCCACTCTCCAATAATGACTCTAAATGGACTAGGGAAACTTGGCTTCCTCCTAATGGACCCTTAGAAGGAAGGTGCCATTGGCTATGGATCCCTGTAGGCACTATCTATGTCTCTGACCATTTACCTATTTGTTTTTCCATGCTTTCCAATAGCATGTGTTTGCCAGTAATTTCTAAGTGGTTTGCTTATACCATACATAGTGAAGGAACTGAAGCCAATGTCTCCTTGATTGTGGCTATAGGCTTCACAAGAGAAATGAATGGGGATAGCAAGGATCCAGCAGACATTCTTTGTAAATTAGAGCCTTAGCTGTCAGGCCCAGTCTCTTGGACCCTGTGTCAAGATCAGCATCCTCCCTTAATTACCATCTACAACACCCCATTAGTGATAGAGAACTGGGTGCAAAATGGAAGGTTGAGGGCACCATAGGATACACTAAAGTCCCTGCAAAGCCAGATACCACGTATAATAGTCTGGGTTGGTACGGTGGAGGGATGGATGCCCCTATACTTAGAGCCAAACATGTTAATTATTCCAGTCCCTGAAAAGTTAATACCTGAAAAATTGGGATACCTTTTATTAAAAAAACAAACAAACAAAACACACACACACACACACACACACAAAACAAACAAAAACAAAAAGGAAAAAAAAACAAAAACAAAAACACCCTTGCCCAACTTCAATATATCAAGGATGCAAAAAGTAGAGAGGGATATTTTTCTGTTGACAATAATAATAACAACTGGGTTATGGTGTGTCCCTCACACCCTTATATGTTCCTGGCCTTACCAGGATCTCCCCAATTAGAAGTTAATAAGGAAGCTAATAGTTATAAGTTACATACTGGCACTGGAGCCATCTATGCCAGTTGCCTTGCTCATACAAATGTAACAGAACTTAACCTCACTACTGTGTTTGTGCTCTGAAGACAAGCAGAGATCTGGTTACCTGTCAATATCACTCACTAGTGGCAAGATTTTAGAGGGTGAGTGGCCCTTAATAGGTTAAAGTGAAAAGTTTTCTTGGCATGCTTATTGCATGTATTATTTCAGTCATTGTCATTGCTGCCACTGCAAATGAAGCTAGTGTTGCTCTAGCAGAATCAGTTCAAACTGCTCATACTGTTGGTGTTCTTCTCACTAATACCACCTAGGAAATGCTCCAGCAGACAAGAATTGATCAGGAGATCCTCACCCAACTCTCAGTCATAGAATCTGCAGTAATATGGCTGGGGGAATGATAGGATGTGCTTGCCACCTGTCAATGCCTTACCTGTGACCCAGCCTTCTCCAAGCTATGTGTTAGTCCCCTAAAGTGGAATGCTGACCAACATTCCTGGGAAGAAATACATCACCACCTTCAGGGGGCATTTTCCACCAATGTAAAAGGTGAAGTTAATCAGCTGCAGTTGGAGTTACATCAACTTGAGAACAGTAAAAAAAACTGACTGAGCAAAACATGTTCCAAACTTTAAATGACAACCTTCAATGGATGAACCTGAAAATCTGGTTTGATGGACTTACCTGAGAGTATGGGTAATGGGAACTGCTGGATGCCTACTTATTATTTTAATATTATGTGTTTAGAGATGTATCTGCAAATTGTTTATGAATGATCATATTTGCAAGAAACAGGTGCTGGGTTTCATTGGTTTAACCACTGCCCAGTTAATATCAAATAATAAAAATGGGGGGAGATGTTGGGGCCCACCTGGGAAAAAACATGGAAACTTGGAGTCCCACAAAGGCCAGGCTAAATCTGTAAATCCTGACTGGAAGACTGGGAATGCTGGGTGCATATATGTTTCCATGTAAAACTAGTGGCCCTGGAGGAAGGGGACTACCTCATGGGAAAATACGTTAGTTACCATGAAGCCTGGCCTATTCTCTCACCTCGCCTGATTCTTTGTTGTATCAACTGCAGAAGTTTTAAAATTTTTATTGCACATCCTGACCTGAGTGAGATCTCCCTGCCCCCTGACTTTTCCTATTTCCCTGTAATTAGCATTGATTAGCATTGATTGATGAGCTACATGCCTTCAAGTTTACCCCTTTTAATAAAAAATCTTTGGAAAATAAGAACTGAGCATGAAGGCTCTGGGCATGAAAGCCCTGGTCCCAGAGCACCCAATTCCCAAGGAGCTTCCCTGTTCCAGCGACAACAGTCAGGAGAACCTGTTGCACCAGGCCATGAGGAACTCCTGCATTGCCCTTAAGCGGGTTACCGGGGAGGAGGAGGCCCTGGAGCTAGTCCCTCCCACCATGTCCAGTTCCCAGCCCCTGGGAGATGGTCCCCCAGAACTGCCACTGCTGGAGATGGAGCAGGTGGAGACACAGGTGGCCAATGAGGCCTCAGCTGTACCCAGGACCCATCTTTGCCCACAGTTCAGTGAAACCTTCCCAACAATAGCCACCCTAGAGGCCCACAAAAGAGACCATGAAGGGCTGAAGCTGTTCACATGTGTACAATGTGGCAAGGCCTTCCAGAAGGCCTACCTGCTCAAGAAGCACCAGGGAGTGCAAGTACGTGAACACTATTTCCACTGTGGGGACTGTGGGAGACTACAAGACTATTGCTCATGTTCAGGGCCACTGATATGCTCATCCAGATGAGTGGCACTGTGGCAAGTGCTACAAGACCAAGAATGCCCAGCAGGTGCATTTTCGGACACTCCTGGAGGAGAAGCCATATGTGTGCCCTTTTCGTAGTGGAGGCTTCCAGGATAAGGGCTTGTTGGTGCGGCATCACACAGGCGAAAAGTCTTTTAATTGCTACAAGTGTGGCCATGGCTTTGCTGAGCATGGCACGCTCAACCAGCACCTGTACACAAAAGATGGCTGTCTGCTGGAGGTGGAGGAGCTACTGGTATTTGAGGAGAGCCCCATGTCTGCTGCTACTGTCCTCAAGGGGGACCCACATCCTGTGTTAGTTGAGTTCTCATCAGTGGTGGCTGATACCCAGGAGTACATCACTGAGGCCACCGCAGATGATGCGGAGACCAGTGAAACCACAGAGATCATTGAGGGCACCCAGACAGAGGTTGACAGCCACATCATGAAGATGGTGCAGCAAACTGTACACCAGGCCAGTACTGGGCACCAAATCATTTTACAGAATGTGACAAGGGACCAAGAGGTGGAACTGGGCCCAGAAGCAGCTGCTGCTGACACCATTACTATTGCTACCCCTGAGAGCCTGATGGAGAAGGTGCCATGATGCTGGCCTCAGCCATCAGTGAGGGCACTGTGCTCACTGCCTGTGCGGGTGCAAATGGTGCTGAAAAGGCTACTGTGACCATGGTTTCATCAGAGGACATTGGGATCCTGGAGCTGGTCATTGCTTCACCAGAAGGCCATCTCAAGGTGCAGACAGTCATCATTTAACATGGGTACCTATAGGGTCCTGCTGTGCTGGGGTAGGCTGGATCAAGAGCAAGGTCCCTGAATGCCTTGTCCACTTCTACCTGCACTATTATGGAAGAGATGGGACACAGAATTCAGATATTCAGATATGTGGAGTGTAAATACATTTTTGTTCCTTTACAATAAAACACAAAAACCTAAAAAAAAAAAAAAAATAGATGAGCTACTGGTCAGATCTTTTCCTCCTTACACAAGGCTGTTTGGGATGGTTTTATTTCATCTGTGGCATTGGGGGATTTTACTGAGGGTTGGGGTCCCCCACGCCTAACTCTCACCCTATATTAACCCTAAAGGTAACCCTAAAGTTAACGCTATCCTTAATGCTCACCCTGTCCTAACCCTAATTCTAACACTAAACTTAATGCTACTTGTAACCCTAACCCTAACCCTAACTGTAACACTAGTTCTAATGATAGTTCTAACCTCAAACCTAAAGAAAAATCAATCCCTAACCCTAATCCTAACCCTAACTCTAGCCCTCACCCTAATTATAACCATAACCCTATCCTAACACTAACCCTGACTCTAACCCTAATGTTAAATTGATCCCTAACCCTAAACCTAAAGCTAGCTGTAACCATAAGCCTAAATGTAAATCTAACTATAACCTTAATACTAGTGCTCACCTTAACCCTAATCCTAACCCTACCCTAACCCTAACTCTAACTCTAACACTATTATAACCCTACCTAATATTAACCCTAACACTACCATTAAACCCAATTCTAACACTAATTTTAAACTTTACCATAACCCTAATCCTGACTCTAGTTCTAACACTAACACTAAACTTTGATCTAATCCTAACCCTGACCATAACATTAACCAAAACACCAACCAGAAACCTAATCCTAAATGTAACTCTAACTCTAAACTTAACACTCACCCTCCCCTAATTGCAATCCTAACCCTAACTCTAAATATTACCCTTCTTCTCCCCAACCCTAACCCAAACTGTAACCCTGACCATACATAACTGAAATGCTTGCCCAAACCCTAACCTTTACCCTAATACTAGCATTAACTGTAACCCTACCCCTAACTATAACTGCAAACCTATTGCTTTCCCTCATCCTAAACTTAACCCTAGCCCTAAACCTAAATTTAACCCTAACCCACATCATAATCCCAACCATAACATAATCCCAAACATAACAATGTTTGATTAAATTATATTTATAAACATAACTATAATCAAAACCCTAGCCTGAATGCAAAACCTAACCATAATGCTAACTCTAACCAAAGCCAAAACCCTACCTCTAAGTGAAACCCTAAAACTAGTATTCACCCTTACCCTAATTCTTACCCAAATAGTAGTTTAACAGTAACCCTAATATTTATCATATCCTAAACCTAACCCTAACACTGAATGTAATACTAATGCTAACCCTAACCCTAACCCTAACAATAAGAATAAGGCTTGATCTGATCCTAACCCTAACCCTAACATTAATGGAAATGCTAGACCAACCCTTAACATTGACTCTGTTAGCTCTAACCATAACACTATTCTACCTCTAACAGTAACCATAATGCTAGCCCTCACCTTAAGCCTAACACTAACCCTAACTCCAGCCCTAACCCTCACCAAATCCTAACCCTAACCCCAATGCCAAACCTAACCCTAATGCTAGTCCTAACCTGTACTCTAGCACTAACATCAATGCTTGATCTAATGTCAATCCTAACACTAACCAAACCCAAGTCTGAAACCTAACACTAATGCTGGCTCTAATTATTACTATTACCCTAATGCTAATTGTAGCCCTAATAGTAGCCCTCACCCTCACTCTAAACCTAACCTTAACCCTTACTCTTACCCCAACACTCACCCTATCCTAAACCATACCCTAAGCCTAACTTGAACTCGAATTTTAAGCCTAGCCATAACCCTAACCCAAATGAGCTCTAACCAAAACCTAATGTTAGCCCACAACTTAACTTTAACCTTAACCCTAAACCTAAACCTAACTCTACCACTAACCTTATCCCTAATACTAACCCTAAACCTAATTCTAACTGTAACCCTAACTCTAACCTTAAACCTCAACCTATCCTTACCCTAACAATAGCCCTAATGCTAGGCCTAATCCTAAATCTAACCTTAACACATGTTCTAACTGTGAACCTAACCCTAACCTTAAACCTTTAACACTAACCATAACACTAATTGTTGATCTTATCCTAACCCTATCAAAACACTGGCATGAACCCTAACCATAACCCTAATGACAACTATAACTGTAACCCTAAACATAACCTGAATAATAGATGTTACTCTATTATTACCCTAACATCAACACTAAACCTAACTCTAACACTAATTATAACCCTAACCCACAACATATTCTAACTCTAATACTAATAATAATCTGAATGCTGAACCTAACCCTAACTCTAACCCTAATGCTAGTCCTAACCCTAATCTCAGTTTAAAACTAACCCTAACATTAATGCTTTATCTAATTCTAACCCTAACCTTAACCAAAATGCTATCCCTAACCCTAACCCTAACTTTAACTGTAACTCTAATGCTAGTCCTCAACCTAACCATAAAATCAACCTTAACCTTATTGTTAAACCTACCCCTAACCTAAACATAACCCTTTATTATGTTGAGGTATGCTCCCTCTATTCACATTTTACTAAGTGTTTTTTATCATAAATGGTTGCTGTATTTTATTAAATGCTTTTTCAGCATCTATTGATATGATCGTATGGTTTTTGTATTTCATTTTGTTGGTGTGCTGTACTACATTTATTGATTTGTGAATGTTGTACCATCCTTGCATCCCTGGGATAAAACCCACTTGATTTTGGTGTATGATCTTTTTAATGTATTGCTGGATGCAGTTGGCCAATATTTTGTTGAGAATCTTAGCATCCATGTTTATCAGAGATGTTGGCCTATAGTTATCCTTTTTAGTTGTGTCTTGACCTGGTTTTGGGATTAGAATAATATTAGCCTCATAGAAAGAGCTTGGGAGTCTCATCCCTCTTCTTGGATAGTTTTGGAATAGGTTGAGAAGGATAGGAGTTACTTCTTCTCTAAATATTTGGTAGAATTCACCTGTGTATCCATCTGGTTTGGAGCTCTTGTGCTTTGGAAGATTTTGGATTACTTCTTCAATATCACTCATTGTTATTGGTCTATTCAGGCTTTCTGCTTCTTCTGGATTCTGTTTTGGTAGATTATACATTTCCAGAAATGTGTTCATTTCACTCAGGTTGTCATATAGTTCTTTGTAGTTATTTCTTATAATCCTTTGTATTTCTGAAGTATCATTTGTGATTTCTCCTCTGTCATTTCTGATTCTGTTTATTTGGGTCCTCTCTCTCTCTTTCTTGATGAGTCTGGTTAAAGGCTTGTTAATTTTGTTTATTTTTTCAAAGAACCAGCTCTTGGACTTATTGATTCTTTGAATTGTAGTTTGAGTCTCTAAGTTATTTAATTCTGCTCTGATCCTAATGATTTCCTTCTTTCTACTTGCTCTGGGCTTTGTTTGTTGTTGCTTCTCTAGTTCTTACAGCTTTATGGTTAGGTTGTTTGCATAAGCTTCTTCTGACCTTTTTAGTTATGCTCGTATTGCTATACATTTCACTTTGAGGACTGTCTTTGCTGTGTCCCATAGGTTTTGGACTGTTGCGTATTCATTGCCACTTGTTTCCAGGAACTTTTTTGATTTCATATTTGGTCTCATTGTTCATCATTTCATTACTTAAAAGGATGTTATTCAGTCTCCATGAGTTAGAGTGTTTTGTTTTGTTTTTTCCCTTTGAGGTTGGTTTCTAGTTTCTGTCCATTGTGATCTGAAAAGATGCTTGGTATGATAGAAAGTTATCTTTTACAGACACTGAAACATAAGAATATTATTACCTAAATTTCAGTGCTCTTACAAGAAGTATCAGTAGAGAAAGTATGTCTTTAGTAAATAGTTACAACATTGGTTAATTAGTAAATTTGCAAGTATTTGATTAGCCTTGTATGAAAACTCAGAGCTTTTATTTCTCAAGGTAATTAATGTAAACCATTATGTAGAAATATTTAATTGAACAAACTACACTAATTCTCATTTTTCAAGGCAGTTTTCAACATCATTCAAAAATATTTTGTGAAAATCACAGAAACACTGTTTCCTTTAAAGCACTATCTCAGTTTCTAAGGCCTCTAGTTATTAGAAAGTTACATTTACATGAACTGAAACAAAAGAATATTATGATATCAAATTATATGCTCTAACCAGAGTAATCAGTTTAAAAAAGTGTAAGTCTTTAGTACATACTTACAGCATTGTTTCTTTAGTAAATTTGCAAGTATTTGATTGGCCTTGTATGAAAAATCAGGTTTTTCACTGTTCCTGAAGTTCATTTATATTCAACTTCATGCTTGAAAGGTTTCAATGAGAAAATCACACTAATTCTCACCTTCTATAGCAAGGCAATTTTAAACATATTGACCCCAAAATCTGACCAAACATCTGAGAAACACCTAGTTTCCCTTTAAGCACAATCTGTTTCTTAAACCTATTATTATTAGAAAGTTACCTTTACACACACTTATATATAAGATTATTATAACATCAATATAATTGTTACTATGAGAGGGATCTGTAGAGAAATTGTTAGTCTTCAGGGCTTACAACATTGTGTCTTTTTTCAAAGTTAATTTATCATTGTTGTATTAAATTTCTTTCATTTTCCCCCTCACTGCTCTTCCTAGCCCCAACCTTCCTATCCCCTCTTTCACAGTCAATCCCACATGTTGTACATGTCTATGGGTTATTTATACTAATTCTTCAACTAAACCATTCCCCTTCTTTGCTTCTTTCTTCCCCTCTCTCCTCTCCACACATGGAAAGTCTGTTCCTTGTTTCCATGCCTCTTGTTCTGTTTTGCTTGTGTGTTTGTTTTGTTCATTAGTCTTCTGTATTAGGTGAGATAATATTTTATTTAACTTTCACTGACTGGCTTATTTCACTAAGCATGATACTCTCCAGTTCCATCCATGTTGTCAGAAAAGGTAGGAGTTCCTTCTTTCTTTCTGGTGTGTGGTATTCCATTGTGTAAATGGACCAAATTTTTTGATCCATTCATCCACTGATGGGCACTTAAGCTGTTTTCAGCACTTGGCTATTGTAAATAGTGCTGCTATAACATAGAGATGCATAGGTTCTTCTGAATTGGTGTTTGAGGGTTTTTCAGATATAATCCTAGCAATGGAATCACTGGGTCAAAAGGCAGTTCCATTTTTAGTTTTTTGAGGAAATTCCATACTGTTTTTCATAGTGACTGCACCAGTCTGCATTCCTGCCAACAATGTCCTAGGGTTCCCTTTTTTCCACATCCTCACCAGCACTTGTTGTTTGTTGATTTGTCAACAATTTCCATTCAGACAGGTGTGAAGTGGTATGTCATTGTGGTTTTAATTTGAATATATCTGAGGGCTAGTTATGGCTCATATGCCTATTGGCCCTTTGTATGTCCTCCTCAGAGAAGTGTCTGTTCATATCCTTTGTCCATGTTTTAATTGGGCTGTCTGTCTTTCTGATGTTGAGTCATATAATTTCTTCATATATTTTGGATATCAAACTCTTGTCTGGGGTACCATTGGCAAATATATTTTCCCATACAGTTGGTTCTCTTTTAATTTTGCTGATGTTTTATTTGGCTGAGCAGAAACTTTTCAGTTTGATGTAGTCCCATTTGTTTATTTGTTTCTTTATTTCCCTTAACCTTGGAGAAGTATCTGTGAAAATATTGCTGCATGGCATTTCTGAAATTATACTGCCTGTGTTTTCCTCTAGGACATTTATGGTGTCACAGCTTATGTTTAAGTCCTTTACCCATCTTGAGTTTATTCTAAGGTGTGGTGGAACTTGGTGGTCTAGCTTTACTCTTTTTGCATGCCCTAACCAGTTATCCCAACACCACTTATTAAAAAGGCTATTTTCACTCTTTTTTATGTTATTTCCCCCTTTGTTGAATATTAATTGACCTTAGAGTCCTGGGTTTATTTCTGGGCTCTCTATTCTGCACCATTGATCTTTATGCCAGTATTAGACTGTTTTGATTACAGTTGCCTTGTAATATAGTTTGTTATCTGGTATTGTGATTGTTCCTATGTAGTTCTTCTTTCTCAAGATTGCTGTGGCTTTTTATGGTCATTTTTGGCTCCATATACATGTTTGAAGTATTTTTTTTTCTAGATCTGTGAAGTATATTATTGGTATTTTAATTGGGAGTTCATGGAATCTATAGATTGCTTTGGGTGGTATGGATATTTTAATGATGTTAAATCTTCCCATCCATGAACATGGTATATGCTTCCATTTATTTATATCTTCCTTAATTTCTTTCTTCAGTGTTCTTTAGTTTTCAGAGTACAGATCTTTTACCTCCTTGGTTCAGTTTATTTGAGGTACTTTATTTTTCTTGTTGCTATGGTAAATGGGATTTGTTTTCTAGTTTCTATTTCTGATGTTTCATCATTGGTATACAAAAATGCCTTTGATTTTTGAATATGGCTTTATATTCAGCTATTTTGCCAATTGCCTTATTAGGTTGAGTAGATTTTTGATTGAGTCTATTGGGTTTTGTATGTACGCTATCATGTCACCTGCAAATAATGACAGTTTTACCTCCTCCTATTCCATTTGTAAACATTTGATTTCTTTTTCTTGTCTGATATCTATAGCTAGGACTTCAAAAATAATGTTGAATAGAAGTAGAGAGAGTAGACAGCCTTGTTTTGTTCCTGATCTTAGGGGAAAAAGCTTTTAGATTTTGCCCATTGAGTATGATGTTGGCTGCAGGTTTCTCATAGGTGGCCTTTATTATGTTGAAGTATGCTTTCTCTATTCCCTTTTTGCTGAGCATTTTCATCATAAATGGTTGCTGAACTTTATCAAATGTCTTTTTCAGCATATATGGATATGATCATATGGATATTGTCTTTCAATTTGTTTATGTGATGTATTATGTTTATTGATATGCAAATGTTGTACCATCCTGGCATCCCTGGGATGAATCCCACTTGATCATGGTGTATGATCTTTCTAATGTATTGCTTAATCCATTTTGTTAACATTTTGTTGAGAATTTTAGCATATATGTTCATCAGAGACATTGGCCTGTAGTTTTCTTTCCCAGTTGTGTCTTGACCTGATTTTGGGATTAGAACATTTCTAATCCCAAATACTCTCAGAGAAAGAGTTTGGGAGTCTTCCCTATTCTTGGATTTTTAGAATGTTGTTCATTTTGTCCCTTGAGGTTGTTTTCCAGTTTCAAGCCATTGTGATCTGAGAAGATGCTTGGTATGATTAAACTTTTTTTTTTTTTCATTTGTGGAGGCTTGTCTTGTGTCTTACCATGTGGTCTTTCTTTGAGAATATTCCATGTGCATTTGAAAAGAATGTGTATTTTGCTTCTTTGGGGTCTACAATTCTGTATATGTAAGTCTATTTCATCTAGAGTGTTAAGTTGTTCAATGCCACAGTATTCTTGGTGTTTTTTTGGCTTGGAAGATATGTTCATTGTTGATAATGGGGTATTAAAATCTCCTACTATTCATGTGTTGCTGTCAGTATCCTCCTCGAAGTCCTTCAAGATTTTCTTACATATTGAGTGCTTTTGTGGTGGGTGCATATATGATTACAAGGGTTATATTTTCTTGGAGGATTGTTCCCTTAAGTATTACAAAATGTCTTTCTTTGTCTCTTTTTATGGCTTTCATTGTAAAATCTATTTTGCCTGAAATAAGTATTGCTACCCCAGCCTTTTTTCATCTCCATTTGCTTAAGATATATTTTTCCATCCCTTTCCTTTCAGTTTGTGTTGATCTTTTCTGAGGTGAGTCTCTTGTAGACAGCATATATGTGGGTCATGTTTTCTTATCCATTCAGCTACCTGATATTTTTTGATTGGCACATTTAATTCATTTTCATTTAAGGTTATTATTGACAGATACTTATTCATTGCCATTTTTCTCCTTTGTACCTGTGTTCCTCTCTGTCTCTCCGTTTCTTCATCTATTTTTTAAAGATTTTATTCATTATTTTTAGAAAGAACAGCATGAAGGGAGGAAGAAAGGGAGAGAAACATCAACATATGGTTGCCTTTTATCTGCCTTCAGCTGTAGACCTGGTTGGAGACCTAGTATGCAACATATAGTAAAGTGACCTGGCAAGGAATCAAACCAGGGACTTTGGGTTCACAGACCAGTGCCTATCCACTGAGCCAGAGTCCATTTCTTCATCTTTTTAAAAGCAGTCTCTTTAGCATCTCTTGCAATACTGGTTTGATGTGGATGTATATTTTTAGCCTTCTTTTGTCTAGGAAACTTTATTTCATCTTCCATTTTGAATGAAAGCCTTGCTAGGTAGAGTATTCTTGGTCACAGGCCTTTGTTTTTCATTACTTGGAATATTTTTTTGCTATTGTCTTCTGGCCTGTAGTGTTTTTGTTGAGTAATCATTTGATAACTTTATCAGAGCCCCCTTATATGTTTTTTGGTCTTTATCCCTTGATGCTTTTAGGATTCTCTCTTGTCTTTGAAATTTGCCATTTTAATTATGATGTGTCTTGGAGTGGGTCTGTTTGGGTTCATTTTCATTGGGACTCTCTGTGCTTCCTGAATGTGAATGATGTTTTCACTCAAAAAGTTAAGAAATTTTTATGTCATTACTTTTTCAAACAGGTTTTCTGTCCCTTGTTTCTCTTCTCCTTCTGTTGTTCCTATGATATGGATATTATTGTGTTCCATGTTGTCCTGCAGCTCTTTTAAAAACCTCTTCATTCTTTTTCAGTCTTCTTTCATTTTGTTGTATGTCTTTGAATATTTTTCTACATTGTCCTCCAGCTTGCTGATTTCATCCTCTGCTTCTTCTACCTGCTGTTGATTCCTTCTACTGTATTCTTCAATTCAGAAATTGTATTCTTCATTTCCTCCTGGCTCTTATTGATAGTTTCTATGTCCTTTTCAATGCTGCTGTAGTTTTCAGTAAGTACTTTATAGTTCTTGGAGTTCTTTGTAGTTCCCCTGGGGTTGTTTGTAATTCTCCTGAAGTTGTTTGTAGTTTTCTTTGAGCTTGCTGAGCTCATTGAGCTTATCTTATCATCATTATTTTGAATTCTACATTTGGTAATTTTTGTGCCTCTATTTTATTTAGAGGTCTTTCTGAGGATTCCTCCTTTCCTTTCAGAGATGGAATGTTTCTTTTTCTCCCCATTTTAAGTGTCTATGTTGTTTGCTTTTGTTTTGTTTTCTTGTTTTTGTTTTTGTTTTATTTCATTTTTAGATTTTGTTATTTCCAGAGAGAGGAGCAGGGAGAGAGGCAGAGAGGGAGAGAAACCTCAGTGTATGGTTATCTTTCATCTGCCTTCCAGATACAGACCTGTCTGGAGGCCTGGTTTGCAACCTGGATATGTGCCCTAGCTGGTAATAGAACCAGCGAACTTTGGATTTGCAGGCCAGTGCCCATCCACTAAGCCATCAGCCAGAGCTTTTGCTTTCGGTTTGTTGACTGGCCTTTTTTGAGATTCTGTCTTTGTGGTGTGATCTTATGTCATGTAGAGGTGCACTTTCTTTACTTCCTGGAATCACCTCTGCTGATGTCAGATCATTCCATATACTAGGACTAGTTAGCCTGCTGGAGCCAACCAGAGATCCATTGTCTTTATCTGTGTCCTTCAGTTTTTAATCCAATTAATCTGTGCTCAGCTATCATGTGCAGGTAATGCTGGGCAGGACCAATTAATTTAGTTGTAATCCAATTAATCTGTGATTAGCCACTAGGATTAGGCTCCACTAACTGGGATAAATTAATTCAGTTTTTGTCCAATCAGTCTTTGATCAGCCATCAGGATCAGGTGCAGGCATTTCTGGGCAGGACAGATTGTTTCAATTGTAATTCAATGAATCTGTAACCAGTGGTCACCTTAGGTACCACAGGGAAGGGCTAATTGATTCAGTTGTTATCCAACAAACCTGTAATCAGCCTCCAGGCTCAGATGCCACTTGGTGGGACAGATTGATTCAGTCATATTTCAATGAATCTGTGGTCAATCCACCAGACTCAGGTGCCTCTGGGCTAGACAGATGGATTCAGCTGGTAATCAATAAACCGGTGATCAGCCACCAGGATCAGATGCTACAGTCACATTGTGAGAAAGCTCCCTCTTCCATTCTGTCTGTAGTTATACGGTTCTTTCCTGCTGATGTTCTGTTGGTTATTCTAGATGATTTTTTTTTTTCCAATTAAGTGTTCATTCTAGATTGGTCCAGGTAGGAGGTTGGTGCAGCTTCACTTACTCCTCCATCATCTTGGAATGCCCCAGACCCCAGACAATATTCCCCTCTGTATCAGTGTTTTTCTCTGTCTTTTTCAGATGCTTTGATGTCCCTTGCAATGCTGGTGTAGGGAAGGTGTAGTCTTCTTTTTAAAAATATTTTATTGATTATTTTCAGAGAGATGGGCAGGGAATGAGGAATAAGGGGAGAGAAGCAACAATGTATGGTTGCTTTTCACATGCCTCCAACTAAGGACATGACTGGAGACCTGGCTTGTACCCTGGTTATGTGACCTGACTGGGGAATTGAATCAGTGACTTTTGGGTTCACAGGCCAGTGCCAATCCAGTGAGACACACCATCCAGGGAGAGGAATACTTTTAGCCATCTTTTGTCTGGAAAACTCCTAATTTCACCTTACATTTTGAATGAGAGCCTTGCAAAGTAGATTAGTCATGGTTGCATATTTTTGTTTTTCACTATTTGACACAAGAAATATTTCAATCAGATAACCACACTACTTATGAATTTTCAAGGAAGTTTAAAAATATTAACTGAAAAACATGAGTGAACATCATAGAACCAGCCTATTAAAGATTGATATCTTTTTTTGGATTCAAGTTAATAGAAGGTTATGTTTTACAAATAGTAAAACTTAAGAATATTATGAGCTCTATTTAAATGCTTTTACTGGAGAAATAAGTACTGAAAAAAGAAATCTTTAGTACATATTTATAACTTTGTTTTAGTAAAATTGCAAGTATTTGATGAGTTGTGTAAGAAAACTCAGGATATTCAGTATATGAAGTTCATTCATATGAAAGTATAGGCTAGCAAGATTTAAATGGAACAAATATAGTAATTCCCACCTTCCAAGGTAGTTACACACACCATCACTCAAAACTCTTGATGAACATCACGGAAACACCTGGTTTCCAATGAAGCACTTTTTTTGTTAGGCCTCTTGATGTTAGAAAGTTAATTTCAGCCACCTAAAACTGAAGGAAATGATGACTCAAATTTTCTGCTGTGTCCGAAGCAATCAGAAGAGAAAATGCAATACTATAGAACATACTGAAAGCATTGTTCCTTTACTATATTTGCCATTATTTGATTAGCCTTGTTAGAAAATTGTGAGTTTTGGGTTTATAAAGCTCATTCACATGAAACACCATGCTTGAAAAAGTTTAATGGGAAAAGGATACCAATTCCAACCTACAGGGGCATTTTTAAATATATCCTCTGAAAAATTTCAGCAAAATTCACAGAAATGCCTGGTATCCATTAAAGAGCTATATCTGTTTCTTAGGCCTTTAGAAACTTACATTTTACATTCATGAAAGCATAAGAATATTCTGACCTCAATTTCAATGCTCTTACCATAGGAATCAGCAAAGTGTACATTTTCTGTGCATACCAACATAAATGATTTTTTTTTTTTTTTGGTAATTTTTTTGATATTTGATCAGCATGCTTTGGACATGCAAGGAGAAAGCTGTACTACAAGTTCATTCATACGAAACTGATATGCTCAAAAATTTCAGTGAAAATAACACTAATTCCTACATTCAGAGGCAGTTTACAACATATTCCCTCAAAAAATCTTGATAGAACATTACAGAAATACCTACCTTCAAGGAAATCTCTAACTCTGACACTCTGGACTCAATTGATTGGAAAATTAACTTATGTACCCACAAAACTATGAGAATACGAAGACCTCAAGATCAAGGCCCTTACCAATAAATAAGTACTGAAAGTGTAAGTCATTAGTGCATACATATACCATTGTTATTTCAGTAAAAAGAAAAGTATAAAGAAAGGAAAGATGACAGAGTAGAGAGCAGTGCTGATGGCCTTCCCAAGTGCCAGAATAGCTGGAGGATAAGATAGGGAGCACAAGATGTGTGCAGGTCCCTAAGAATTGGAGCGGTAAGCATCTGGACTCAGGGGAGTTACAGCCCAGAGGCTGCAGAGACCTATAAGAGAGCAGGTGAGACAGTTCTAAACCAGCCTGGGGCCGAGGTCAGCTCTGGGCAGTGGCTGCTCTACCCATCCATAGGGGTGGCTCTAACTAAAGACAGCTCCAGGCTCCCTGGCTACTAGAAATCTGTGCAGTGAAGTGTGGGCAGTGAGAGCAAACACAGGAGGGAACAAGGAATTGAACTCCTGCAGGGGAGGGACTGTGTGAGAGCCTCACTCAGGAGACTGAGAGAGAGGAAGCTCCTCACTGGGCCAGAGGTGGAGAAGAAGAGACCTGCGGGGAGCAGGAGTGGGGGAACAAGGAAATGCACTGGCCAGAGTGGTGAGAGGGCTAAAATTACCAGGGAAAGGGCAGCTTGGAGCCCCTGTGAGGGAGTAGGCCCAATGTCCCTCACACCCATGGGCTGCAGGCTCCCACAAAGATTTGAAGTCTTTCTGCTGTGCAAACGCACACCAACACCTGGACTCAGGTTACCACAAAAACTTGAAACTGAGTGCCAAGAACTTGCAGCTGGTGCAACTGGCTTGCCCATTGCAAGCAACAAAGGCCTCCTAGAGGAGCTGGAGGGGGAGGAGTAGCATTAGCCAGCAGGAGGCACTGTGGACACTCTGGAGAGCAAGGCACACATCACAGAGGTGGTGGTGAAAAACTCCTCAAAGAGCTGCACTGCTTGGAGGGTTACGTCTGCCCAGAGGATCCAGGTGCTGTTATTGGACAGGGAATACCTCCTCTGTGAGCTGTGGAGGTAGGGCCAGCCATCACAGGAGACACCAATGTTGCAGCCCACCCCGCATTGGAGCCAGGTGCCCATCGCAGGCAGGAACCTCCTACAGGAGCTGCAGGGGGAGGAGCAGCCATAGACATCAAAGAAGCACCCTGCAGACCTTCACACAGAACCAGTGACAGAAAGGAGGGCTCTAAAACACCAGCGGCCCAGAAACCCAGCTAGGCTACTGGAGGTCCAGCCTACCTGGCGGCTGACACTCATAATCAGCCCTGACTGTGATAACCATAGGCCCTGCCACTCCAAGACCACACAGGTCAACTGTAGACTGCAGAGACCTGACCAAAAAAAGAGGCAGACTTGGGAAATGGATCACTGCTAATCTCAAGCACCTCAGTTACAATGACAGCTACATGAACTATTATTCCCTAACATATCCTTTTCAAAAGTTACTTCCAACATTCAAAATTAGTGCATTTTAAGTAAATACTGTTTATGCCATAGTGTATCCCAACTCACATATTTTTACTCCTCCCCTACCTCAATCCACCTAAATACCCAAGACCCTCCCCCTACTCTTGATTTAAAGTCTACTCACTCTCCTGTTACAACTCATCCCCAGTCCTCAGTCTAAGTATTCTTCCCCTCCCCAGCCACCTAAACCCTTTTTGTTTTCTGCTAAAATCTCACAGGCCCAGGCTCCACCTGGACCAATGAGGGTGAACAGGGAGGTAGATATGGCAACTATATATATATATATAGTCTTATACTGCTCACTTGTTCTTGAGGCTTTCTTATTCTCCCTCTCCTCATTTCTATAGAATAGATAAGTTGGTTTTCTCTCTCATGTCCCTTCTATCTTTGCTATTCCTCAGCACCCTTTGAAATTGTCTATACTTTGGTCAACTTAATCATTTTTCCCCTTGAACAACAGTCTTAATATATCTACATCCCTATTAAGACAGACTCAGTTGCAGCTGAGGGTGTGATTAAGAGTGGGGGTTACCAGTTGTGAGGGCGATCTGGCTGCGACATCTGTCACCCCATTGATTGCCAGGGTTGATTCGGCTGATCTGGCTGGCTAGGCGGGTGTCCCCTTCCTCCCTCACCAATTCCATGTGCGTCCTTCCTGAAGCTGTGTGCTCTGTCAAAGAGGACGACCTTCCCAACTAGAGGAGAGGACCGGTCTTTGGTCAAGGGAATACAAGTAGCTGCGCTCCCCTGCTAGAAGAGTGGGGTTTACCTTGGAGGGTATGAGTACATAGTTACATTCATAGGCAGTCGAAAGGGGGAGTAAAAGAGAAAGATATCACTGAAGGTATGGTTATTTTGCCTGGTCTGGTGGTTCTGTTTTAGGAGTAGCTCAAAAACAGTGTATGAGAAAGGATAGAAGTAGTGTCTCGCAATCAGCCAACTGGAAGGAAAGGAGCAACATACACAACCAATCCAAAATACAACCAGACAGCCCAAGTTAATGACATAAAGGCCACTCCAAGAGCTACAAGTGGAGAAAATCTAGAAGACTGCAACACTGAACTCCACAAATCTCCTAACACAGAAGGGTACTCCACAAAGGCAGGGAAGCAAACCAGATTAATCCAAGAAAAAAAAAAAAGAAAGAAAGCAACAACAGACACCCAAAATGGGGGTAAAAAGAACCAGTCCATCACCAAAAGGAGAGGAAGAATCCCCAGAAAGATCACCAAGTGAAACAGAGGCAAATGACCTATCAGATATGAAATTCAAAAGAATGATGATAGAGAAGTTCAATGAGCTCAGCCAGCTCAAAGAAAACTATAAACAACTCCAGGGAAACTAAAAAAAACTCCAAAGAAGTTACAAGGAACTTACTGAGAGCTACACCAACATAAAAAAGGACTCAGAAATTATCAGTAAACCAGGAGGAAATGAAGAATACAATTTCTGAAGGATACAGTAGAAGGAATCAACTGTAGGCTAGAGGAAGCAAAGGACCAGGTCAACAAGTTGGAGGACATCATAGACAAATATTCCAAGACAGTGCAAGAGAATAAAGAAAGGCTGAACAAGAATGAAGAGGTTTTAAGAGAACTGCAGGACAACATGAAACATAATAACATCCATATCATAGGGATACCAGAAAAAGAAGAGAATCAAGGAATGGAAAACCTGTTGAAAAAAGTAATGAGAGAAAATTTCCCAAACATGATGAGTGAAAACGTTACTCAAGTTCAGGAAGTTCAGAGGGTCCCAATGATGATTAACCCAAACAGACCATCTCCAAGACACATTATAATTAAAATGGCAAATTTAAAAGACAGAGAGAATCCTAAAAGCATCAAGAGAGAAATAGCAAATAACATATAAGGGGCTTCTAATAAGGCTATCAAATGATTATTCAACAGAAACAATTGAAGCCAGAAGGGAATGGCAAAAAGTATTTCAAGTAATGGGAAACAAAGGCCTACAACCAAGAATACTCTACCCAGTAAGGCTCTCATTCAAAATGGAAGGAGAAATAAGGAGTTTCACAGACAAAAGAAGACTAAAAGAATACATCTCTACCAAACCAGTTTTGCAAGAAGTGCTAATGGTACACTTTTTTTAAAAAATGAAGAAACAGAGAGAGCCAAGGAGGAATAAAGATACAAAGTGAGAAAATGGCAATAAATAAGTATCAATCAATAATAACCTTAAATGTAAATGGATGAAATGCACCAACCAAAAGACATAGGGTAGCCAAATGGATAAGAAAACAGGACCCCACGTATATGCTGTCTTCAAGAGACCCACCTCAGAAAAAAAGATCAACACACATTGAAAGTGAAGGGATAGAATATACATATATATAAAATCAAATGGACAGGAAAAAAAGGCTGGAGTAGCAATAGTTATTTCAGAAAAAATAGATCTTACAATGAAGGCCATAAAAAGGGATAAAGAAGGACATTTCATAATACTTAAGGGAACAACCTATCAAGAAGAAATCTCTGGTAAACATATACACACCCCACAGAGGAGCTCTGAAATATATAAGGAAAACCTTGAAAGACTTCAAGGACATAGACAGCAACACACTAACAGTAGGAGATTTTATTTATTTATTTATAAATTTTATTTTATTGTTGTTGTATTACATCGTCACCTTTTTATTTTTTAAAGATTTTATTTCATTATTTTTTAGAAAGAGGGGAAGAGAGAGAGAGAGGCAGAGAGGGAGAGAGATATCAATGTATGGTTGCTTTTCACCTGTCTCCAGCCACAGACCTGACTGGAGACCTGGTTTTCAACCTGGTTATGTGCCCTGGCTGGGGAATCGAACCTGCGACCTTTGGGTTTGCAGCCTGGTGCCTTATCCACTATGCTACCAGCCAGGGCTATCAATCCAATTTTTAATCTGCTCTGTCCCCCTCCCCACCCACCATCCCCCCCCCAAAGTCAATCCCATCTGTTGTCCATGTCCATGATTCCTTTATATGTGGTTTTTGTCTAAACCACTCCCCTTCCTTGCCTCTTCCTCCCCTCTCCCCCCAAACACATTCCCTATGACCACTGAAGGCATATTCTCTGTATTCATATATTTGGTTCTATTTTGCTTGTTGTTAGTTTTGTTCATTATTGTCCTGTAATGGGTGAGATCATATGGTACTTGTCCTTCACTGACTAGCTTATTTCACTAAGCATAATTCTTTCTAGTTCTATTTATGTTGTTGCAAAGCTTAGGAGTTCCTTCTTTCTTTCTGCTGTGTAGTATTCCATTGTGTAAATGTACCAAAGTTTTTTGATCCAATCATCCACTGATAGGCTCTTAGGCTGTTTCCACCACTTGGCTATTGTAAATAATGCTGCTATGAACATAGGTGTACATAGGTTCTTATGAATTGGGTATAGTCCAAGTTGTGGAATCACTGGATCAAAAAGGAGTTCCATTTTTGGTTTTTTAGGAAACTCCATACTGTTTTCCACAGTGGCTGCACCAGCCTGTATTCCCACCAACAGTGCACTAGGGTTCCCTTTGCCCGACATCATTGCCAATACTTGTTTGTTGATTTGTTGCTGATTGCCATTTTGACAGGTGTGAGCTGGTATCTTATTGTGGTTTTAATTTGCATCTCTCTGATGACTAGTGATGTTGAGCATTCTTTCATTTGCCTTTGGGCCCTTTGTATATCTTCCTCAGTGAGTTGTCTGTTCAGGTCCTTTGTCCACGTTTGAATTGGGCTGTCTGTCTCCCTGGTGTTGAGTCACATTAGTTCTTTATATATTTTGGAGATCAGACCCTTGTCTGAGGTATCATTGGCAATTATGTTTTCCCACACAGTTGGTTCCCTTTGAATTTTGCTGATATTTTCTTTAGCTGAACAGAAACTTTTCAATTTGATATAGTCCCATTTATTGATTTGTTCTTTGATTTTCTTAGCCCTTGGTGAAGTATCAGTAATCATATTTCTGCATAGGATATCTGAAAGTTTATTGCCTATATTTTTCTCCCGGACCTTTATGGTGGCACTGGTTATAGTTAAATCCTTTATCCATCTTGAGTTTATTCTGGTGTATAGTGTAAGTTGGTGGCCTACTTTTATCTTTTGCATGTTGCTGTCCAGTTATCCCAACACTATTTGTTGAAGAGACTGTTTTTACTCCATTTGATGTTCCTTCCCCCTTTGTCAAATATTAGTTGAACATAGTATCCTGGGTTAATTTCTGGGCTCTCTATTATGTTCCATTGATCTATATGTCTATTCTTATGCATTACTGTTTTGATGACAGTAGACTTGTAGTATTGTTTGAAGTCCGGTATTGTGATTCCTCCTACCTTGTTCTTCTGTCTCAAGATTGCTGTGGCTATTCATGGGTGTTTTTGTCTCCATATAAATTTTTGAAGTATTTTTTCTATTTCTGTGAAGTCTGTCATTGGTATTTTAATTGGGATTGCATTGAATCTGTAGATTGCTTTGGGTAGTATGGACATTCTAATGATGTTAATTCTTCCCATCCATGAACATGGTATATGCTTCCATTTATTTGTATCTTCCTTGATTTCTTTCAATAGTAAAAAACTACTATTCTGTAGTTTTCTGAGTACAGGTCTTTTACCTCCTTAGTTAAGTTTTTTCCTAGGTACTTTATTTTTCTTGTTGCTATGGTAAATGGGATTTGTTTTTTCACTTCTATTTCTGTTGTTTCATTATTGGTATACAAAAATGCTTTTGATTTCTGGATATTGACCTTATACCCAGCTATTTTGCTAAATTTGCTTATTAGGTTGAGTAAGTTTTTGGTGGAGCCCATCGGTTTTTATATGTACACTATCATATCATCTGGAAATAATGACAGTTTGACTTCCTCCTTTCCAATTTGGATACCTTTGATTCCTGTTTCTTCTCTAATGGTGTAACAGAAACACTCAGCAGGGAGTAGGAGGTCAAGCCATAGATAGGGGCTCTAACTTAGAGTAGGATCTGTTTTCCCACGCTAGGTCCCTCTTCTTTGTTCCCAGTTTGTGATGCTTTGCACCCCCTTGCTTCTGTTTTCCCGCACTAGGTTCCTCTTCTTTGTTCCCTGTTTGTCCCTGCCTCCGCCCACTCCCCAAAAGTATATAAGGAGGGGAGACCCTTACTCGGGGCCCAGAATTTGGAGACTGACTCCTCTGGGTCTGCGCGCATAATAAAGTGCCTACTTTTTCACTCATCTCGGAGTTTCGCCTGAGTCTGTTCCCCTAACATTTTGGTTCCCTGACTGGGAAGCTGCTCACGCGAGCGGGCTATTGCCTCTGGTGAAGCGGCCTGCAGCATTACGCAGGACCAAGGAGCGGGGGAAAGCGCACGCCCCTGGTGATTCCGGGTTCCGAGGCCGCCCAGGGTCCTGCGGCCAGCAGCGGAGAAGAGCACGACTTTCATCCGGACCGAGGGGAGGCGAATCAGTGGGACCAGGTGCAGCTGCTACATGTAGGACTGGTGAGTGCCCCGGGGACCTGTGCCCGAGAACCAGGCCCACCTTAACGGTGAAAGAGGAGACTGATCACCTCCTGAATTCCCCCTCCCTCAAGGGTTGAGCAATAGGGACAATCCTAATGGAGGGCGGACTGTTATAACTTCTCCGGCGTCTGTGTGTGTGTGTGAGTGTGAGAGTGATTGGCGGTGCCACAGGCCTCAGCCTACGGTGCCTGAGTGAGTCCTAACCTGCAGTTCCTCGGTCTGTCATATGGCATAACGGCTGGATATAACCCAGATTGTACACGGGCAGCCTTAGCTAAGACAGACCCAAGTCCCTCACGAGAGGAGAGGCCAGGCGGACGAACCGTTTGTACCCTACCCTTTGTGAGTCTGTGCTGCAGTGCGGGGAAGTCACAATGGGTGGGGGTCCATCAACCATTCTAGACTGCATGCTGAGCAACTTCAAGCGCTTCCGAGGGCAGGATCCTAGCATGAATAGGGACCAGCTCGAAACCCTCTGCACCACCGAGTGGCCAGCTTTTGGGGTTGGCTGGCCTCCTGAGAGAACTCTGAATCTAGGTGTAATTAGGGCAGTCCACTTGGTAGTGACGGGAAAGCCAGGCCACCCTGACCAATTCGACCAATTCGCCTGTATAGACCGCTGGCAGGAATTAGCTCAGGATCTGCCCTCCTGGCTCAGGAAATGCGCAGGACAAGAGGCCAGGAAAATTGGTATAGGTGAAGATCAGCAGGTCAGAGCCAGAGCCAGGGAAGGCAGAGATGGCTGGAGAGCCAGGAATACAATGATCTTTGTAGCCCAGAACAAGGAAGAACATCACCAACCCCCAATCCACCAGGGAGATCCAGAAGATGAGCCCTCGTTAATCTTGCCCCCTCCGTATGTGCTGGGCCCTGCGGCACCCGCATCGCCACAGAATGACACCCCACCACCATCAGTTTCACCTCAGCCAACCCTCCCCCATCACCAGTGGCAGCCCGCCTGAGGGCCAGGCCTACCCCTTTGATGCCGATACGAGAAGAGCAGGGGCCGCCTCAGGTTGGGCCTGATGGAAGGGAACGTCCAGGATGCTCCATCCTTTACTATCAGCCTTTCACTACTACTGACCTCCTTAACTGGAAGCATCATACCCCCTCATACTCTGAAAAGCCTCAGGCCCTCATTGACCTGATAGAGTCAATCATGCAACCCCATCGCCCAACTTGGTATGACTGTCAGCAACTTCTCCTCACCCTGTTTAACACGGAGGAGAGATGCCGAATTATCCAGGAGGCTCACCGATATCTAGAAACAGTAGCCCCACCAGGAGTCTTAGATCCAGTCCAGTGGGCCAGGACTGCAGCCCCAGATGCCCAGCCAGAATGGGATCATAATACTGAGGAAGGGCACGTTGCATTACAGAGGTACAGGGAGGCCCTCCTCCGGGGTGTACAGGCAGGGGCCCACTAATATCGGGTCCATGACTTGGACCTGTCTTCCCCAAGGGTTTAAGAATTCTCCCACCCTGTTTGGGGAGGCCTTAGCAAAGGACCTGGGGCTGTTCATTGAACAACACCCGGACCTAGTTTTACTCCAATATGTAGATGACTTACTCCTGGCCACACCCAGCGACAGTGTTGGGAAGGTACCTGCCTCCTACTTGAGCTACTGACAGAGGCAGGGTTCCGGGCCTCCTGGAAGAAGGCACCGATATGCCAGACCCGTGTGAAATACCTGGGGTTTATTATCTCACAGGGGAAGCAAATCCTGAGTAGCGAGAGAAAAAAGGTCATTCTCAGCCTACCTGCACCAACGAGCAGGAGGAAGCTCCGAGAATTTTTAGGAGCTGCTGGGTTCTGTCGAATCTGGATACCAGGGTATGCAACACTTGCCAAGCCCCTTTACCAGGGCTTAAAGGGCCCAGAAACAGCCCCATTTACATGGGACCCTCAGCAGGAGAAGGCCTTCCAGGAAATCAAAGCCCTTCTCGGAAAAGCCCCAGCCTTAGGATTGCCTAACCCCAGCTGATCCTTCAGCCTTTACATGCATGAGAGAGACAAGGTAGCACTGGGGGTCCTGACCCAGACAATGGGACCTTGGCAGCAGCCGGTAGCATACCTGTCAAAGCAACTGGACAATGTAGCTGCGGGATGGCCGCCATGCCTGAGGGCCATAGCGGCAGCAGTCACCCTGTTACAGGAGGCAGACAAACTGACACTGGGACAAGAAACTACTGTGTACACCCCCCACGCCGTGACTAGCCTCCTTGAAGGCCAGGGTCACAAATGGCTCTCTAACCCCCGGCTTACCCAGTATCAGGGGCTCCTCTATGGGAATCCAAGAGTAAAGGTGAAAACTGTACGACAAATCAACCCAGCAACCTTCTTTCCAGCAGAACTGGGGGAACCTGATCATAATTGCATAGAGGTAATAGAGGAAGTACATGCCAGCCGGCTAGATCTAACGGATCAGCCCCTAGCCACACCAGACATGACCCTATACACTGATGGGAGCAGTTACATGATAAATGGAAAACTGGGTATGCTATTGTGGGATGACCTAAAAACCATAGAGGCTGGCCAACTTCCAGTCGGATGGTTGGCTCAAAGGGCTGAATTGTGGGCACTAATTAGAGCCCTAGAGATCACCTGGAACAAGAAGGTGAACATCTACACTGATTCCCGGTATACCTTTGCCACCTTTCACATACATGGGGCAATATACAAGGAAAGAGGACTCCTAACAGCCGAAGGAAAAGAAATCAAAAACAGAGAAGAAATACTCCAGCTGCTGGAGGCAGTGTGGGTCCCAAGAAGGGTGGCTGTAATGCATTGCCAGGGACATCAGAAAGAAGGAACTAAAATAGCAAAAGGAAATGAACGGGCAGACCGGGCAGCAAAAGCTGCAGCAGCAGGACAAGGCAACCAGGGTGTTGGCCGGCTGGCAGTTGAGGGACCCCTATTGGGAGTAGAAATACATCAGCCAGAATATACAACAAAAGAGCAGGAATGGGCCCAAAAGGAAAACTGTTTTCGAACCCCAGCAGGACTGTGGCAGTTATCGGACGGCTGGTTATATATATCCCAGGGACAGGCTGGGAACCTGGTAAGACGCTGTCACGCGCTAACTCATCTAGGGAAAACAGCCCTAGAGGCCCTGCTTAAAAAACATTATTACTTCCCAAACATGTCCAGAATCTGCGAGACCATTTCAGCGCAATGTCTTGCCTGTATAAAGAATAACCAAGCAAGCCGTCCAACCGGCCCATATAGGGTCCAACATAAAGGACAGCAGCCCTTTGAGGATCTACAAATAGATTTTACTGAAATCGTTCCCAGCACGGGGTACAAGTACCTACTAGTGTTAATCTGCACTTTCTCAGGGTGGGTGGAAGCATTCCCCACCCGGACGGAGAGGAGCAGGGAAGTGGTAAAGGCCCTTCTAGGGGAGATCATTCCCCGGTTTGGACTACCCTTAACCATAGGCAGTGACAATGGGCCAGCCTTCATTGCAAGGGTCATTCAAGAGCTAGCGGCCCAGCTGAAGATCACCTGGAACCTGCATACTGCCTACAGACTGCAGAGTTCAGGGAAGGTAGAGGGGATGAATCGGACAATAAAGTCAACATTAGCCAAATTTCATCAAGAGACTTGCCTGCCCTGGATAGACCTTCTGCCAATAGTCCTGTTTAGAATAAGAAGTGCCCCGAACCCCACTGGATACACACCGTTTGAACTGGTGTATGGACGCCCTCCCCCAATCCTGTCACTACCAAGGGGAGAGCTAAGAGTTATAGGTGAGATTGGGCAGACAAAATACTTACAAAAGTTAGGGAAGACTTTAAACCAGATACGCCAGACCAGTTTAGGCCAAGACCTACACCCAGTAGGGAGGCCAGCCCACCAGCACGATCCAGGGGATTATGTCTGGGTAAAAGACTGGAAAAAAGAGCCTCTTCAGCCCATCTGGACAGGGCCCCATATGGTCTTACTAACCACCCCCACTGCCCTTAAAGTCACAGGTATCACCCCCTGGATCCACCACACCCGTGCCAAGAGAGCGGCTGATCCCGAGGGAACCGAGGCCGACAGTGGACCTGGAGCTGTGCCACCGAGACTGCCAGCTTTGACTCTACGAAGAAGGCTCAGTACTGACAAGTCCCCCGGGGATTGGGCCATTGTTCCCAAGGGGACCTAATTTTGATCAGTGGAGCTGCCATCTTCCTCCTCAGACTACTGGTGACTGATATCGTACCGCCCACATGGGGCTTGTGCGAACGGGTAGCCCTTGGGGCAGCATATGTCTGCTTGGTTGGTGCCATTGTATTTTGTGGCTGCTTTGTCTGACCCAGGAAGTCCCTACCCCAGTGTATAATTGCTCCACTAGAGCAGGACGAATGATCTGGCTATCAGGGAGTAGCAACCTACAAGGTGCCAGCGGCCTTTCAAGTCCTCTACTGGCATGCCCCATCACTGCATAACAGGAGAGGTAACCCTATGCGTATGGGAGGGCCAGTCCTACAGCACTGGCATAATGCAGGGGACTGATGGGTATCAGTCTCAGATCTGTGATGCCCATGGACAACCTGGACAGAGAGTGTGCTGGGGATATTACCCTTCATACCGGGACTTGGGGACTGGAGGACTGAGCCAGTTGAAGCCAAGTGAGATAGATTGTGCCAAGTTGCAGGCAGCAAAGGATTTAGCCAAACAATTAAGACAGCCAGAAACCCGGTATAGGGGGGTTAATCTGACAGCCTTCCGTGCAGTCTTAAGGAGAATCAGCCCTGAACTTCAGGTACATCAGACTGTACAAGCCATCTACTCAGCCTACCAAAATATTAGCAATACTACCAAGGAATGCTGGGTTTGCCTGCCCCTAGGGACTCAAAGACTAATGGGTAGTACGGTGCCAGCAACTTGGGCAAAGAGTACCAGGCGACAGCAGGAAGAAGCACCCATAGTTATAGGGCCAGTTGCCTCAGAGATATCCTTAGCCAACAATAAGGTCAACACCACCTGCTATTGGGCAGGCCACACCTCCACCCATGGGACTAAGGTTGGAAGTATACATTCAGACCTCTGTTCCTGGCAGAAAAAAGTACCCAACAATACTACCTTTTGTGCAGAAAGAGGCCTCTTCCTGTTGTGTGGGGATACAGCATATAGATGCCTCCCAGCGAACTGGACAGGCAGATGCTTGGACATCTTCCTACTCCCAGAAATAAACCTCAGAACCCCTGCGGAGGTATCTAAGCTCCTGTCCTCCAGAGAAAGGAGGGGGCCTGTCACCCGGAAGAAGAGGGGGGCTCCCCTGGCAGCCCTAGCAGGAATAGGCATAGCTCTTGGGGGAGGCGCCGGAGCAGCAGACCTAGGTATGTCAGCTGACACATACTACAAATTGTCTGCCCAGCTGAATGAAGACATGGACAAAATAGCTCACTCCTTCACCACAATCCAGCAACAGATAAATTCACTAGCTGAGGTAGTCCTCCAGAATCGACGAGCGTTGGATCTCCTCACTGCTGAGAAAGGGGGCACCTGTTTATTCCTGGGTGAAGAGTGCTGTTATTTCATCAACCAGTCAGGAATAATAACGCAGAAGGTTAAAGAATTTAGGGAAACCATCAGGAAGCATTCAAAAAGGTTAGGGTCCTGGAGAGCTGGTTCAGCTGCCCAGTACTGGATCCAATGGCTACTCCCCTTCATCAGACCTGTAATAATAATACTTATGGGTGTCACCCTAGGCCCTTGGTTGTTAAGAACCTTCCTCCAAGGCATAGAGTCAGTGATTGCCCGCAAGGCTACTACCAAGATACTGACTCTGCAGCATAATCAGTATCAGGCCTCACTGCAGTGGAGCCGTGAAAGGGCTTTTTGTGATGTCATCAGCAGTCAGACGGACTGCCGAGGGCATCAAGAGCAGGGAATGTAACAGAAACACTCAGCAGGGAGTAGGAGGTCAAGCCATAGATAGGGGCTCTAACTTAGAGTAGGATCTGCTTTCCCGCGCTAGGTCCCTCTTCTTTGTTCCCCGTTTGTCCCTGCCTCCGCCCACTCCCCAAAAGTATACAAGGAGGGGAGACCCTTACTCGGGGCCCAGAATTTGGAGACTGACTCCTCTGGGTCTGCGCGTGTAATAAAGTGCCTACTTTTTCACTCATCTCGGAGTTCCGCCTGAGTCTGTTCCTGTAACAATGGCTATAGCTAGAACTTCCAAGACAAAGTTGAATAGAAGTGGAGAAAGTGGACAGCCTTGTCTCATTCCTGATCTTAGGGGGAAAGCTTTCAGTTTTTGTCCATTAAGTATGATGTTGGCTTCAGGTTTCTCATAGTTGGCCTTTATGATGTTGAGGTATGCTCCCTCTATTCCCATTTTGCTGAGGGTTTTGATCATAAATGGTTGCTGCACTTTATCAAATGCTTTTTCAGCATCTATTGATATGATCATATGGTTTTTATCTTTCAATTTGTTGATGAGTTGTATTACATTTATTGATTTAGAAATGTTGTACCATCCTTGATTCCCTGGGATGAAGCCCACTTGATCATGGTGTATGATCTTTGTAATATACTGCTGAATCCGATTGGCCAATATTTTGTTGAGGATTTTAGCATCTATGTTCATCAGAGATATTGGCCTGTAGCTTTCTTTCTTAGTTGGATATTGCCCTGGTTTTGGGATTAGAATAATATTGGCTTCATAGAAAGAGTTTGGGAGTCTTCCCTCTTCCTGAATTTTTTGGTATAGTTTGAGGAGGATAGGAGTTAGTTCTTCTTTAAATGTTTGGTAAAATTAACTTGTGTAGCCATCTGGACCAGGGCTTTTGTGCTTTGGAAGATTTTGGATTACTTCTTTAATTTCACTAGTTGTTGTTGGCTTATTCAGGCTTTCTCCTTCTTCTGGGTTCAGTTATGGTAGATTATACATTTCCAGAAATGTGTCCATTTCATTCAGGTTCTTATATTTTTGTCATATAGTTGTTTGTAGTAATTTCTTACAATCTTTTGTATTTCTGAAGTATCAGTTGTGATTTCTCCTCTTTCAGTTCTGATTCTGTTTATTTGGGTCCTCTCTCTCTTTATCATGATGAGTCTGGATAAGGGCTTGTCAATTTTATTTATTTTTTCAAAGAACCAGTTCCTGGACCTGTTGATTCTTCTAATTGTAGTTTGAATCTCTGAGTTATTTAGTTCTGCTCTGATCTTGATGATTTCCTTCTTTCTACTTGCTCTGGGCTTTGTTTGTTGTTGCTCCTCTAGTTCTTGCAGCTTTGTGGTTAGGTTGTTTTTATAAACTTCTTGTATCATTTTTTGGAAGGCCTGTATTGCTAAAAATTTCCCCCTGAGAACTGCCTTTGCTGTATCCCATAGGTTTTGGGCTTTTGTGTGTTCATTGTCATTTGTTTCCAGGAACATTTTGATTTCATCTTTGATCTCATTGTTAACCCATTCAGTGCTTAAAAGCATGTTATTCAGTCTCCATGAGTTAGATAATTTTGGGGTTTTTCTCTTGAGATTGGTTTCTAGTTTCAAGCCATTGTGATCTGAGAAGATACTTTGTATGATTTCAATTTTCCTGTATTTGTGGAGGCTTGTCTTGTGACATACCATGTGGTCTATCTTGGAGAATGATCCATGTGCTTTTGAAAAAAATGTGTATTTTGCTTCTTTGGGGTAAAAGACTCTCAATACATCAGTTAGGTCCATTTTCTCTAGAGTGTTGTTCAATGCCACAACGTCTCTGGAAATTTTTGTTTGGAAGATCTGTCCATTGTTGATAGTGGGGTATTAAAATCCCCTGCTATTAGTGTGTTGCTGTCTGTCTTTCTTAAAGTCTTCCAAGATTTTCCTCATATATTTCGGAGCTCCTATGTTGGATGCGTATATGTTTATCAGAGTTATTTCTTCTTGATGGATTGTTCCCTTAAGTATTATGAAATGTCCATCTTTTTATGACCTTCATTGTAAAATCTCTTTTGTCTGAAATCAGTATTGCTACTCCAGCTTTCTTTCGTGTCCATTTGCTTGATATATAGTTTTCCATCCCTTCACTCTCAACCTGTGTCGATCTTTTGTTCTGAGGTGGGTCTCTTGAAGACAGCATATATGTGGGTCATGTTGTCTTATCCATTGGGCTACCCTATGTCTTTTGATTGGTGCTTTTAATCCATTTACATTTAAGGTTATTATTGCTTGATACTTATTTATTGCCATTTTCTCCCTTTGTGTCTGTATTCCTCTTTGGCTTTCTCTGTTTCTTCCTTTTATTTGTTTACTTATGTTTAGAGCAGACCCTTTAGCATTTCTTGCAATGCTGGTTTGGTAGAGATGTATTCTTTCATTCTTTTTTTGTCTGGGAAGCTCCTTATTTCTCCTTCTATCTTGAATGAGAGCCTTGCTGGGTAGAGTATTCTTGGTTGCAGGCCTTTGTTTACCATGACTTGAAATACTTTTGGCCATTCCCTTCTGGCTTGAATTGTTTCTGTTGAAAATCATTTGATAGCCTTATTGGAGCCCCTTTGTATGTTATTTGTCTTTTCTCTCTTGATGCTTTTAGGATTCTCTCTTTGTCTTTGAAATTCTCCATTTTAATAATAATGTGCCTTGGTGTTGGTCTGTTTGGGTTGATCCTCATTGGGACCCTCTGTGCTTCCTGAATTTGGTTAATGTTTTCACTCATCATGTTAGGGAAATTTTCTATCATGACTTTTTTGAACAGGTTTTCCATTCATTTTTTCTCTTCTCCTTCTGGTATCCCTATGATATGGATGTTGTTACGTTTCATGTTGTCCTGCAGCTCTCTTAACCCCTCTTCAGTCTTATTCAGCCTTTTTTTATTCTCTTATACTGTCTTGGAGTATTTGTCTACATTATCCTCCAACTCGCTGATCCGGTCCTCTGCTTCCTCTAGCCTACTGTTGATTCCTTCTACTGTATTCTTCAATTCAGAAATTGTATT
>PVIW01010404.1:0-44407 GCA_004026585.1 Noctilio leporinus
TTGCTTGTTGTTAGTTTTGCTCATTATTGTCCCGTAATGGGTGAGATCATATGATATTTGTCCTTCACTGACTGGCTTATTTCACTAAGCATAATACTCTCCAGTTCCATCCATGTTGTTGCAAAGGGTACAAGTTCCTTCTTTCTTTCTGCTATATAGAATTCCATTGTGTAAATGTACCAAAGTTTTTTGATCCAGTATTTTTACTTTCTTTTTGGTATTTTTTTAGACTGATTTCTGGAAGATATTGGGCATGTGCTAAGTGAATGAATAATAAACAAACTATTTGGCAGCTTTTTAACTGAAAATAAAACATTGGCACAAGGCTATTACTTAGCCTATCTATTCTCAGATGTACCTGTAAGCAGTTTTAAGTATATGTAATCTTTAGATAGTAATTTAATTAAGGTTAAAAAGTAAGGTGTAAAATTTCCTCCAGTTGGCCAGTATGCAGGTGCTCTCCACAGGTAAAGCTCTTCCTTGTGGCTAGTGATGGACACGCCTAGGGACTGAGCGTTCAGAGCAGCTGTTTGATACTAGAAATTTGGCAGGGTGATGGCTTTGCAATGTTCCTGCTTTGTATAAAAATGCTTCAGGTTTTCAATATAGAAACTGCTTCATCCTTCTCATTTGTTGAGATTGATATATTTATATTTAAATTCTACCAGTGATATTTTCTCCTAAAATAGTGTTTCCAACCAGAGGCAGTTGTGCTTCCAGGGAACATTTGTCAGTACCTAGAGACTTTTTGGTTGTCACAACTCGGGGGTGCAGAGTGCTACTGGTATCTTATGGCTAAAGGCCATGTATGCTTCTGAACATCCTTAAAATGCACAGAACAGCCCCCTACAACAAAAGTACATCCAACCTGACATTAGTAATGCCATGGTTGAGAAACCCTGTGCTAACAGAAACAAAATGTATTAATAATTGAGCTTTTTATCACTTGGTTAATTCAGTGTTATTCGCTGTGAAATACATTTGAACGCTTAGGAGGGAATCCAGACTTTTTGGGGGGCGGGGGGCTGTACATGTGAATTTAAAATGCTTTTTTTAAAGGATTGCTTATTATATTCTTACATAACTAATTTTATCTATTGTCTTTTTTCACCCTCTTGTTTTCCCTTGTTGGTTACAGAGGAATGGTAGGAATTATTCTCACTGCTGGAATTATTGGATGGTGTAGTTTTTCTGCTTCCAAGATTTTTATTTCTGCATTAGCCATGGAAGGACAGCAACTTCTAGTAGCATATCCTTGTGCTTTGTTATATGGAGTCTTTGCCCTAATTTCTGTTTTTTGAACTGAATTTATCTGGGATGTGGACACCATTGGGCCAAACACACAAAAAGGACTTCGAACTCTTAAATTGGACCAGCACACTGCTACAGTGCAACTCATGCAGATCTAACGTTTGACTATCGGATCATTGAAAGTTCTTTTTTATAGAACTTTTGAATACTTTGTTGGATTTACCTGCAATATGATTAGCTTTAAGTGTTTGTGCTTATACAAATAAGAAGTGCTATTTCTTTCCTGTAGCCTTTGAAAAACAACTTTTCTCCTTAAATTATATTATGATGTTTTGATAGACTTTTATCAACTGTGGGAAACTAATTACAGAGTTGGTAATCTTTCTTAAAAACAACCCATAGTAAAGATGACACAAGACTTACTGCAGAAATATCTTTCCAAGGAATTGGGAAAGAAAAATTGCCTGTATTCTCAAGTCATATGTACATCAAGCAAAAAAGTGATCCCAACATAGAGTTTATAAGTTTGCACTTCAAAAATTTGACGTTCCTTTAAATTATCTCATGGAATTTTTCCTAAAATTGAATAATACAGAAGTTCACAGTCTGCCTTATTGTAGACATGAAATGTGAACACCTGTTTAGATATTAGCATTAACTAAACCATAGTGTCCTAGACTTGCCATATTAATGCTCCTAGTTGGCTCTCCATGTTTCCCAGAAAAAAGAAAATCACCTTTTGGAGAAAAAAAAATATTTAAAATGTCAGTTTCAGTATTGCAGTTATCAATGTAAAGTGCATTTGACGCTTATTAAAATTTTTCCTATTTTAACCGTGTTGTTGAGTTTACTTTTGGTAAGCCACCATTCTCAGTGTCCCATTTCCTTTAAATAGGGTCTGATATGTATTTTCAATTTATTCTAAGCTTTAAGAATAGAAGTCATCTAGTATATGATCGGAAAAAACAGGCTTAACTAAAAGCTATTTTAGTTAGAACATTATTTCTTTGTATTAAATTTACTTCGTTAGTATTATCATGTTCTCTTGTCAGGTATCTCCAAGAAAACACGTGTCATATATTAATCACTGGCTGTTTCTGAAGAAACTGCCTCTGACAAAATTCAGTTACAGTTACGAGAAAGGTGCCAGATGGGGAGGAAAATTTTGCTTTTTTAAAAACAGATTTTCAGACTAAATAAAAAATGCCAAATTGACATAGTCATGATTCTTTTTTAGAGCTGGTTTTCAATCATAAAAGGTTAAGACAATACAACATTTCTTACAAGAAGATCATTATTTGTAATCTATGGAGTCACATAAGTATGTTTTTCTTCATTAAACTTAATCTCTTGGAGGAATATAGTCACTAACAACTAGTTTTTGGCTTTTCTAGCTTATAAAATTATTTTAGAATAATATTTTTGTCATAATCCTTGGATAGTGTCATTTTTGCCTTTTTCAGTTAATGTCATAAATATAATTCTTGTTAGGTCAATGTAATGGCTGCCTTCTGTAAAATACTATCTAGTTCTTCGTAGTGAACAGGGTAGGTGATGCTTTGGAAATTAAATTCTCCCACTGCTGGTTAGATATAAGACCATGAATTTTCAGCCAACATCCCCTAAATGGATCTGTTTTGTTTGTTTGTTTCTCTTCTACCCTCAACAAAATAATATTTAGTTTGAATCAACATTGTACAAATTTTTGCTTTTGGTTGTCTTTAAGTCCAAAATGATTAGGCGCAAAACTAGTTTATATTTAACTTGTTATTCTGTCAAAACAGTTATAAAGTAGTGTTGCTTTTGATAGGAGTTGAGTTTGGAGTTTGCTTGATTACATAAGTATCATGTGTAGCCAAAATTACCCTTATAAAAATTTTTAATAAAGAAAAACAATGTGTAGCTATATTTATGCATATTTTAAAAACTGATATACCATGTCTCAAAAACTTTTCTCTAGCATTGGAATAGATCTGTTTCTCCAGTTAATAACAGAGCATGGAGCTTGTTTTTAGGGCCCTTTTTATACCAAAAACCTACATGTGCCTTTAAATACTAGAGGCACTTCCAACATAGCTAAGAGCCCAGTGGTGTGGCAGAGTATTATATGCATGCATCTATACCAAAGCATGTAGTAGATTTTACCTGGGGTGCCCATGTAATGTCACCAAGAGGTGTTTTCAAGAGCTGTATAGCTAAGCTTATACAAATAGGCATTCTTCAGGTATATTTAAACAAATAATGCAAAATTTTATAAACCCTAAAATGTTAACTTCCCTGATAGCGACCATCTAATCAAATAATTTTTAAAAATGTACCCTTATGGTAATTTTCAGTAGATTTTAGATACTTTTCATTTGACAATTGGCAAGTATGTATTTTTTAACCTTATTATAATTGCTCAACTCAAATAGACTCCAAAGCTAAAATAAAGTTTCTAAAGGTAAAATTATGCAATTATGTTTTTAGTACTCATTACCTACCAAAAAAAGGGGTGGTCCCTATCCTTTCTGTAATTATATACTTTTCCCCATGTAAATGGAAGCATTTAGAAGTTTGGGCAAAAAGAGAAATGTAGAAATTAAAGTCTAATCCTATAGGATACTCTGACCCGCTAATGGAGAATTATGAGAAATCAGGATCATATTTGTAGATGTTACATAGAGCAGATCTAATGTAATGACTTAGACAATGTGCTTAACTTCCCTATGAGAGGAAAATATATTTATGAGAAAGTAGTTAGCCTTTCATAAGGCAGTGCCAAAAGTTTTTCCCAAAAATCTTGCATGTTTTAGATCACAGCTTAAAGAACACTTAACAAAGTATAGGGCCGGGCCTCGAGAACACTAGCTAGAGCAGGCTTCCTGTGCAGAGTGCCCCAAGTTAAATATATTCTCACAAAGTAGTACTGATCCATTTTGTCATTTCACATCCAATTCCAAATGATCTCAATTTTTTATTTGGAAATGAAAGCTTAAAGTATTTCTCAATCAAAAATAAATATTCTTTTTTTTTTTTTTTTTTGGTATCTAATTATAGGCTTGAAGCATGAACTTGAAGAATGAAACATTTAGAATCAGACAAAAACATAAGTACCTTTTCAAAGATAAGTTACAGTATTTAATGAGTTTCTGTTTTCCTTTAGGATTTATTTAGGATTTGCGGGGAGAAGGGCCACAAGATACTGAGATTTATTGGAAATTCCCTAAGGAAAAGTTAGTGTATATGTTTAAATGAATAGAAAAGTGATCTGCTATTAGCTTGTTAAGCATATAGTGTTTACTTTCAAACACCCTAAATAAAACCTCTCACCAGACTCTACAGTCTAGGCTGTTACTACTTACACCACCAGTGAAGAAATAATTGATTTTAATTAAGTCTACTTCCGTCATTCAAATTATTGAAGTTTGAATTTTGCTACATTACTATTACATGACTTTCAGTAAGGTACTTTGTCCCTTAATAATTAAATGCCCATTTTACAACTGGTCAATAAGTAAAATGAAACATTAAATATTAAATTATTGATTTCAAGGGATGGCAGAGTACTTAGTCAAAAGTGTTTTTATATTACGAATGAATGTATATCTCAGAATGGTAACCATAAAACCTGAAGAATAGATCTGGCAGTGTGCAATTCTGATTTTTGCATCACTTGAGAATATTTCTGTTACCCTTGTTCACAAAGTTCATACTGTAGTTAATGAAGAACATTATCTGCTGATGGAGCACAATGTCCTGTGTTTGTGCAAATGAATTAAAATGATGACATACTCAAATGAGGACTAATTAAATACAGAGCAGTTCTTCTAATTTAAAAGCATGAATATTTTCTTGGGCACATTAGGTTCTAAAAATCGGATATTTTTGTGAGCTTAACTAATTAGGCTTACCTTGCTTATATAAATTTGGCTTATTTCTGAAATTACCACTAAATCTGTTGATAGCTTGCAGAGCGATTAATTATGCATTAAGATGTTTTAAATGGCTTTTCAACACTTGCATAAAAATTTTTTTTAATGGGGAAACACATGAAGTACTCAGTAGAAACATTTAAGATATGCTTCTAAATTTATACCTCCTTGGCTTAACTCTGATTGTCCTAAAAGTAGAGAAAACAATATTTCATTTTTTTCCTCCCAGGATAATAGATTTAAATGAATGTCTTTTGTAAAATGTAGTGACACATGTGCTTACAATTTTCAGTTTCTTAATCCTTTCATGATCCTTGATAATATTCTGGACTTGGTAGAGTTGTCTTTGTAAAAAGTCAATAGTCCTAAAGGCCCTACTATGGTCTATGTTTTAATTTGTAATAATTTAATAATTATTTCTTTTTCTGAGTTCACACCATCATGATAAAAAGTGATGCCTCTATATGGCAATAGAAATGAATGGATCATTGTCCCAACATGATGACCCTCAGAAATATTATGTTAAATAAAAAGCCAAATGTGAAAGATCACATATTATATGATTCCATCAATATGAATTACCAGAAAACACAAATCTATAGAGACAATAGATTCGTGGTTATTTGGAGGTGGAAGTGAGTACACATGAGCTGGAGGGAACTTGGAGTGGTAATGGTTACATAACAAATTGTTGAAGTGTACACTTAAAGTTGGCCAGGTTTTACCATATGTAAGTTATATTTTGATGATTATTTTTAAACTATGGGAGATAGAGCAAACTGCTAGAACATCTCTATTTTTATAAAGTTTAAGAGATTTTTAATAGAGGAAAATAGTATAGCACTTTTTCCCAGAGAAAAAACTGCAATATCAAGAAAGTGAAAGACACTCACCCCCTATCCCCTGATATCATGCCCTACATAACTCCCTTTAGATAGATTGCTGTGCATTTTATCAGACCATGCACACAGTACTCCTCTTTCTCTCAATGGCATGTATGCATGCAATGAATACACACATGTATGCATCTCTTAAATTTGTATTAAAAGTCCTATAACAGGAAAGCATTTTAATTGTTTTAAATGCACAACTCAATGGCTTTTGTGTGTTCATGATGTTGTATAATTACTACCATCTAATTTCAGAATATTTCCATCTCCCCTGCAAACGTACATCTATATACCTCAATTCTCCACTTACATATTATAGCAAACATTAATTATTTTCTGTCTCTGGATTTGCTTATTCTGGGCAGCTCATGTAAAGAGAAGCATGAAATGTGGCCTTTTTCTGGATTCTTGAACTTAGCACAATCTTTTCCAAGTTATCTTTTTTTTCAACCTAACAATCTATTAAGGATATCATTCTGTATGTTGAACATTGAAATTTACTTCATTCTTTTTAAAAGCTGGGTATTATCTGAGCAGAGTCCAGTTAATCCCAGCAGTCCCCTATCATTGGACAAGTAGGATCTTTGTACCATTTTTAAAAATTATAAATGGTGCTGCATTGTTACTGATATCTTGCATTATTAGAGGATCACATCTGCTTTTGATAGTACTCAGGTTGATCATCACTTACACTCCATTTAATTCTGAAAATATCAGTAAACTTATTTCCTAATAGTTCTGTTTAGTGTGAGAACAGTTTTCTGTGATTTGCTGAAATATATGACTAGTTGTGTATGTGTTTACATGAGGCACTGCTCTTTGGTTTTGAATGATACCAGCATTTTTACTCTTAAGCAGTGGAAAGTGTGTGGGGAGAAAAGGATTACGCCACACCCACACTTCAAATCATTCCTACCTTAGAAGGGATTACTTCATTCAAGGTGAGCCATCTTTTTTTTTTTTTTTTCCATGCCTCTTTAGGAGTCCTTCCAACAGTGTAATTTTTAGGTCATTTTTTCACATAGCTTTAAATTATTTCTGATTATGTGCCCATTTTTCATTTCACCTTGAGTGGGTCTGTATGGCCATAGAATTGAGTCATGTCAGAACATCTTTACATTTTACTCCAGTGTGCCTTAATCGTATCAATGCTCATTATTAGAGATGAAATCAAATGTATACTATGATCTGATAGTGCCTCTTCAAATAAGGCCTTGTCACCCAATATGTTCATTTCTCAAGAGTTAAATTCTATCTCAGTAGCAGTTAAAAGACTGAAATAAAAAATTCCAATTCAGACATCTGCAGAAATAAGTTTGTTATACAAATTTGTATAGAGTTTAAGAGTTGAATTTTTTAATAAAATAATTTAAAATGCTTTCCTGCTTTTTTTGTTTTGTTTTATTTTGTGGGAAGTCGGGGTTGAGGTAGTTTGTTCTAAGGGTATTTGTTTTGGTGTTCTATTTATAACATTTTATGGCCTTAAGTAGGCTTACCTTTTATGGGCCTTTTTAAAAATTGCTATTTCTTACTGTTTAAATGTGGTACATTTTAATTACTACATAAGCAGGCATATTGAATCAAATAAGCTTAATCAAATGCCTGAGTTTGTCACAGGCCATGCTTAAAACACAGGCTCAATTTGTACCATCTCTTTGACCACGTTCTATTCTTACTCTGGTCTACATCAGTCTTCTTGGTGGGATAACATTGTTTTGACTTGTTCTATAAAAGATTCAGTCATTTCTGTGGTGTCCTAAGAGATTAATCTGCTTCTCCAATGAAGAAAATGATGAAACATGGCTGGCTTTGATCATCTGCTTTGAATCAAAGATGGAATTTAATATTTGACATGAGTCACACTGACTTTCTGTTTTCATATCACACACACACACACACACACACACACACACACACAAACCTATGAGGAAACCATAGAACCAGGCTCAACTAGAGGCAGAATGGGAACTTAGGAGTATGAAAGTCAAGACTGAATTGGAGATAAGAAGGGAATCTGGGCTTTTAAAAGTCACCGGAGCCCTGGCTGGTAGCACAGTGGGTAAGGCGCCAGCCTGTGAACTCAAAGGTCGCAGGTTCGATTCCCCAGCCAGGGCACATAACCAGGTTGCAAACCAGATCTCCAGTCAGGTCTGTGGCTGGAGGCAGGTGAACGCAACCATACATTGATGTCTCTCTCCCTCTCTGCCTGTCTCCCTTCCCCTCATTCTAAAAATAATGAAATAAAATCTTAAAAAAAAAAAAAAAAAGTCAGCCGAGGAAAGGGTGCAGGCTTGAGCTTACGTGTGCTAAGGGATGTTTTAGTACTTACACTATGTTACATAAACATTGATACAAAATTTTTAGTCTATCAAAATAAAGCCTATTTACATAGTTATAAAAACAGTAGTAAAAGCAAAAGCAAGCAGAATGGTAATGTTAACGGCTTTAAATCAATTTTATAAAGAAACTCAATTCTACAGCTGTTTTAGAATACCCACATTATCACAAGGCAATTCTTGCTGATATTAACATCTTTGTGAAACCTCTTAGAAATTCATTTAAGCCCTAGGGTTGGAAACAACTTCTTAACCACTAATTTATTTATTTATTTTTTCATGATTTTATTTCTTTTATTTTTAGAAAGAGGGGAGGAAGAGAGGGAGAGAGACATCAATGTATGGTTGCATTTCACCTGCCTCCAGCCACAGATCTGACTGGAGACCTGGTTTGCAACCTGGTTATGTGCCCTGGCTGGGAAATCGAACCTGTGACCTTTGGGTTTGCAGGCCGGCGCCTTAACCACTGTGCTACCAGCCAGGGCTAACTACTAATTTAAATTGCTCATGTGGCAATTAGAGCTTGGGTCTTCTTGTTCTCTGTTTATTAGAGATAGTATCAGGTCACATCCTCCTAGACTAGAACAGGGGACCTATGGCCCATGGCCGGGACCTGGAAAAGGATCCACTCACTACCATGCTCAGGCTGGTTTCATTGGCCCCTTAGTCTGAATATGCTGCTCCTGGTACTGCTCCAAAAAATAAATTCTTCCCCACTGACAATTAAAATATTGTGATTCAGAGCAGAACCCATGAATTGAAACAGTTAAAGAGCTGTAAAAAAGTAGGTGGTTTATCCGCCTTTTCAAGAAGAACAATATAGCTAATGCCCAGAGTATGGCTTCTGTCCAGTGGAATGCAGTTTAAAGCCATTAAGTGCCTACTGTGAACAAAGTTCTGCTTTTGGCTTCCTCCTTAGAAGCAGAATATTCTCTGCCTTAATGCTTTTAATTGTTTTCCTCAGATTTTACTTTCTTTTTCTCATCGCCCTTGGGCTGCTATCTCTTCGTTCCCTTTCAAATTCTTCATATCTTCCTTCAATTGTATAGCCCAGATGGGCCCATGCATGTTTCATGTATGTGATGAGGAGTATGTGACAGTGACCTTACATTTACTTCTTTGGGTGAGGCTAAGAGTGTTTCTCCCATCCTTCTTCTGAACTGAAAACTGAAAGTGAAAACTACATATCTTAACACTAGCCCTGCTAATAATTGAATGAGACCTTTAGTCATTTTTAGTTTTCTGTCTGTAAAATGAAGTTGTGGGTTAGATCCTCTAAATCATTTCAATTCTGGGAAAAAAATATAAATATATATAATATAAAACTTCTAGATAAAACATGAACTCTAAAAGGATAAAGGGCAGGGGAAAATAGGTTTACAGTTCATATGGAAAAAATAAAATAACAATAATACAAAAATAAACTATTTCATGTACTCACACTGTAAACCTTTTGCCCCACCCTGCATAATGTTATAAATTTATATATAAAATAATAAAATCTCAATCATATTTAAAAAGATTATATTGATAAGGTAAAGTGTTTTCTACATATATTCTAATTTTATCAGGCTATATGAAAGTATATATAGAATAGGGTAATTTATTTAAACACATACATGGATTTCTCATCTGGTAGAAATATTTTATTAAGCAAGCAAAGATGCTTCTTCGCAGACCTCTTGAATTGATTCGAAGAAATTTTGACTATACTTTAGAAAGAAAATCTAATTTTGCCCCAGTAACTCCCAATATAATTTTGGCTTTTAAATATTTTGTCTTTCTTGTCTAATTGCACTGAAAAATATTATTAAGCAGGCACATCGCCATAGGCCAGAGTTTTTATTTTACCATCAGAGTAACTCCTTTTCGGTTCATCAGTGCCCCCTCAATGACGTAAGAATAACCTGATTCACTCTAAGGTACAAAGGAATTCCATCGATATGAGCACTGGCCCCTGGGTGTAACGTGTCTTTTTGCAAAATGTCTAGTAGTGGTTTCCTGAATCACTAAAATGTCTTGGACAAAACAGAAGCTGTGCTGCTTTTAGGGAAAACAATTACATCCATCTCTGCAATATGGGAAGTGCAGGAAAATCCTGCATGGCTTTCAGACGTAATGCCTACAAAGGGAAGGGAGATTTTGGGATTATTTAATTTGGTCTTTATAATATATAATCTGTGCAGTGAGATTTTTAAAATTATAATAAGTATTCATGCTCCCTGCCTCTTGGTTGAAATGTTGGGACATTTAAATGTGGTTGAAATACTCTGTGTCTGAGGTCTGTCCTGAAATTATCAGCTGTGCAAGCTGTTTTAATTATATTGTCATTGGCTCAACACTTTTGAGATAGACCTTGTATGTCATAATTGCAGCCCAACTTCTCACCAGATGTTACTATTATTCTGAATTTCAAGCTTATCTTTGTTATCATTTTTTATATTTTTACTAGGTGTGTGAGTAGTCTTAAACAATATAGTATTATTTAGCATATCTTTGATTTTCATGTAAATGGTTCTTCTGAAATTTACTCTTTTCACTCATAATTTTGTGAGATTTAGCTGTATGAATTTAATGAAGCTCTGTTTACTTGCATTTAGTATTCCACTAGTATGTTGCAATGTATTGATTCCTTTTCCTGTGATGGACATTAATTTTGTCTTCCATTACTTGCTTTTACAAACAATGGTCCCTTAACAGCCCGGTGCCTGTCTTCTTGTGTACTTGCTTAAAAGATTTTCCTTTGTGGTTTGTGTCTGTCTTACCCGAGAGCTATAAAAGCAGCCTCAATATTTTCTTCTAAGGATTTTAGAGTTTTGCTTTTCACATTTAAATATTTGTTATCTGCCTGTTATGTGAAGTATATGTTTCCTATATCTATCACCATTTTCATCATCTTTTATTTAATCTATCAGATTAAGCTCACCATGAGGCATTCTTCTGGGTTAGGCCTAAAGACAATGGAATGGGGGCGGGGGGTGGGGGGACTCACTCTCTTCTAGACACATTCTCTTTTATCACAGCGTGGAGTTGGCTTCATTAGTAGAAAATATATCATTAGAGGAAGCAGTACCTTGGAACAAGAGGTCAGTTAATTTTATTTTTCTGAAGGGTCAGATAATAAAATGTTAGGCATTGCAAACAAGAGGGAAAGTCAATACAATATATATAGCGACATAAATATTGAGAGGGAAAATAAATTTTGACAAATATTAACCAACTTTAGAATACAGTAATAACTGTGTACACTTTTTGGCAATGCAGGTCTACTTACGTGTAGAACGGATTTTTTCCTTATTATCTACTTTATGTTATTCATCCTAAAAACCTGATGAGGTAGGTATTGTTAATGCCTGCATTTCTTTCTTTCTTTTCTTTCTTTCTTTTTTTTTACTATTTATTTTTAAGATTTTATTTATTATTTCCAGAGAGAAAGGAAGGGAGAGAGGCAGAGTGGGAGAGAAACATCAATGGATGGTTGCCTTTCACCTGCCTCTAATGCCTGCATTTCTTTCATAAGGAAAGTGAAGTTCACAGTGTTATCCTTCTAGCAATGTGGCAGCCATCATTGGAACCTAGTGCCAGAGCTTGTACTCTTGACCTTGATACAATTTTCCAAAGGGAATTAATAATTAGCCTTATTTTAAACATGAAGAAATGGCAGCTCAAAGGGGTTAACTGACAAGGTTATACAGATTGCTGGAGGGCCATGTCTAAGGTTAAAACCATGCTCTTTCCCTTCTACTCTATTACTTCAAGACTCCCCAGTAACCTCCAAATCATGGATGATAGCTGCAATGAGCAAATCAGGCCCCAAGTCATGTTACCATTTTAACTGAAATATTTTAATACAGAAAGATTTATATTTTTTAATTAGAAAAGTTATAAATAGGCATATTAAAAAAGATGACACAATACTGAAAGGTATACGATAAAAGGTAAGAAATAAAATTCATTAATTCGTTTTTTCACCTGTTTGCTCTCTCTTTATTTCTCTATTTCACTCTTCCTCTTTTTCTATTCCTCCCCTTCATTGTGTGCTATGTGAGCTGCTTGTAATAGAATGAAGCAGTGCATGCCCAAGAGTAAACTTAAGATCCTAGAGCAATAAAAGTACTCTTATTGACCGAATAGAGTGGGAATGTCGAAGCCAATATAAATTCTTTGAATGAATGGGTTTTAGTTTTCTGGCATCAAATCAATGTTCAGCAAACGTTTACTGAGTGGCTACTGTGCAATAGATTCTATGAGACGATCCAGAGGAAAAGACCTGCGCTTGCCTCCAAGTATCTCACAAGCTCATGAAATTCTGTCAAAGCAAACTTGAGCCCTGGTTGATGTGGCTCAGTGGACTGAGCACTGCCCTGCAAACAAAAAGGTCACTGGTTTGATTCCCAGTCAGGGCACATGCCTGGATTTCGGGCCAGGTCTCCAGTTGCGGGTGTGTGAGAGGCAACCATACCTTGATGTTTCTCTCCCTCCCTTCCCCTCTCTCTCAAAATAAAACCTCTAAAACAAACAAAGGAACAAATGAGAATGAAGAGAAAGCCTAAGAAACTCATCCCAGGCATAGATCATGCTATCATAGCTCTGGCACCTTACCTCCTTTATTAAGAAAAATGCAAACAAATCAATGATATTAATTCCCAATTAAATGATGCATCTGATTAAGCAATAAATCTGATTAACTTTAAAATAAAACAATTTGACGAAAGCATAGTTACTATTTGTGTACTTGGCTTCAAATACGCATGTAAAATAGTTTTGAGGGTGAAATCAACAATAATGTACTTGTCACATACCATGTGTCAGGCACTGTCAGATGCGTCACAGGCACATCTCATTTAAAGATTACAACAGTCCAATGAGGTAGGTGTTATTATTATCATTGTGTAGATTATGTTAAAGACTCAGTATTTGCCCAATTGCTACACAGCAAATAGTGAGTATAGCCCTGAGTTGACCTAGAGAGTAGTTTTGCAAACTTGAAATGTAACATTTGAAAAGAAGCCATGCTGTCTTATAATTTATTTTCTATCCTAAGGGCAAACTAGGAAAAATAAATCATATGCATAGCCTTGAAATGATAAATGAATTAAAAATTTGCCTATTCTCCCAAAGGGCTTTTTATTTTAATATTTTTAATCCTCACCCAAAGATATGTTTTTATTGTTTTCAATAGATTTAAGCAGAGTGGAAAGGAGAGAAAGAAACATTGATCAAGCTGCCTTTAGTACACGCCTTGATCAGGGACTGAGCCCACAACCTAGGTATGTATGTGCCCTGACTGGGAATAAAACCTGAAACTATTTTTGGTTTACAAGATGATGCTCCAACCAACTGAGCCACTGTGCTAGGGCTCCCAGAGGACTTTATACTAGCAATAAATCAGACGCTGAGTTACCTCTTTGAGGTTTGGATTAGTGAATTTTGGTCCAGTTCTGAAGCAAACTAGAGGTGTCTGCCTCTCAATTCTAGATTCTAGATTACATAAGGACATGGAACTCAGCCTCTGCCAGGTGTTTTTCACATTGCCTAGCAGCTCCTGGAGAATTCCTTTGGGCATTGCACTTCCGTTTTATACACAGTTATGCATGTGTCATGTGTATGTTCTCTCACACGGAAGGGCCAAGCAGGAGTGGAAGGTGCTAGGCAGACGGGCAAAATCTGACTCTCCTTTTGGCTCTGCCCTGAACCCATCGTGTGGCTTTGAATCAAGGTAAGTTTTTAACTCCCTGTAAAATGATGATAAAAATGGTTTCTCTGTCTACATCACTGAACTCGAGGATCCGAAGAGCCCATTCATGTGAAATAGGCTGACAAAGTCCAAAGGGCTTTACACATGCAGGGCACTGTTTTCTAGATAACAAACCTGGCTACGCACTCATGATGGGTGGTGTGTGTGACCAGGGAGCAGAGAGCTGGCCCAGCCCCTCTGATGCAAAGGGCAGCTAGTGCAGCCAGGTTCCAAAGTCCTGCTCAAACCCTCTATGTGTGAATTTCCTATTTGTCAGGACAAAATATAGTGGTTAAGAGTCCAGGCTTTGTTACCTGATCAACTAGAGTTCAACAGCCACTAAAATCTTGTGGCAATGCCGCCTCTCAGCATCAGTTTCACCTCTGCAGGACAAAGATAACTACAGCATCTGTCTATGGGAATAACTGAACAAAGAAATGCAAGGGACTCAATGAGGAGCCTTGTAAACTGAAAGCAGGTGTTACATATTAAGGGCAGTGAGAGTCTCAGTAGTAGTGATACAAAACACTGTGAAAGGAATCAAATACACCTTTTCATATCATTGTGAGTGTAATTACTTAGGACCTAATTGGCATGTATTGTGCATGTTTTGGGACTAGAGGGGTTTCATACAATTTTTATTTGTTTTTGCTGAGCAAGAGGTATTCCTCATCTAAAAAGAAAAACACACCATCATCTCTAAATACCTAGACCTGGGGGCATCTATGCCAGTTAAATATGAATCTTGACAATGGTTTTGATTCTGCGACTGACCAACCCATAGTCATGTAATGTTCATACCTCATTGCAAAAACTTTTTAAAAATGCATTTATCACTTGCATATTAGTTAACATTTCCTTCATGAGATTTATACAATTTGATTCAAATAAAACAAATACCTGGTTACTCAACTTGATATGCACATCTTAAAATAAGTTTGATGAGTTCCATTATTGGAATTTTCTTTGTTTCATGGAGGTTAGTTCAGTTGAAGGGTAACATAAATGGTTAAAAGTCCTAAAGCATAATTTGAAGGACTGTAAACAAGCCTATATTTATTGTAACAGTACTTGGGAAATATCTCATTTCCACTTAGCTTCAGAGCTATAAATAGCTCTAATTTGTTTTTCTTTGTATAGTTATTGGATAATTATAGTAGAGCAAGCCAAGTGATATTGTAACAGTTGGCTAAACTTGATGCAAACATGATAATTAAAATGATTGCTTTTTAATTTTTCCCCTTTTTAGGAGTTTAATGAACTGGATTTAGAGAGTTAGAAGCCTTACAGAATTTGATTTGAGATTCACTAGGCTTTTCTGCCAGTGTGATTTCATTGTTGACAGTAGATTTTAGTGTTGGGCCTTTCCTTCAAAAAGGAAACACCTGGGTCCTGCTTCCATGTTATATCTGCTCTATTAAAAAAAAATGCATTGTTTCTATCATACTTGGAGCACCATGGCATAACTGTATGTTTCCATTTACCTATCCAAATGGATGCTGCTAACACGTATACACATTTGTGCACAAACACATACATTATCTCTGAGAGAGAAACTGTTTCCTAGGCCATCAGTAAAAGTCATATAGGCTTATTTCAACACCTCCTCCACCAACCTATGTGGAAATTACAATTGTGGTGAGCTGCTCCCCCATTCTATCTCATTTCTAGATGTCTGATTCCATCTGGAAAGGGACCATTTTTGTAAATGTACAAGAAAAGGGTCGCTGGGAAGCAAAGAAGTGGAAAATAGTTACTGCCAAAGGATAGTCCTTTCATCCTCAAAGGGTTACCTGAGCCACTCTGGTTCTCCCATTATGGTCCTTCATAGTTAGCCAATTACCTGCTCCCGGCACTTAGGGGTCACACTGATCCTTTGGTTCCCCTCCCACTGATTTCCAGCAAAGCTGTTATAAATGCACTGTACTTCCCTTTTCATGTTCCCTCAGTGACTGGGCTGCTTTGTGAGAATTGGATGCACAGGTTTAAACAGCCTCTTTACAAAGTGGAGACCAAGGGGGAAAACAGAAGGGGAAAGCACACGCAAATGGGCTAAAATGAGAGCAAACTTCAGCTGCAAGCTTTTAAATTGAAGTACCTGTCTTTTTGTTGTTTGTGAGAATTTTAAAACAGCACAGTTGAGAGATGGGAATATTTTATTCCCTCTGAGTATCTCAAAAGGATTTTACACTTCATATCTAACTTTGAAAAACTCTATAGTCCACATTTAAAGTGTCAAGTAGTTTCACTGGGCCTTTTAGAAAAGAAGATTTCAGCCAGTTATTGGAGAAGCTTAGCACCTGCAAGTTTTTCCACTGCCCCCAGCACTTTTTAAAATAGTAAACATTCCTGAGAATTCGATTCTGAGCACTTAGTTTTCTGTGTTTACATCCTTCCCTCCAAGGCAGACCTTTGGCTGCTACTGATTCAGCTCTTGCCTCCAAATCTGTCCCACTCAGTAACCTCTGTCCATGCTCAGATCCCTGCCATCAGTAGTCTGGTGGACATTTCTTTAAGGTGTTTCACCATCAGTTCAAACTCAGCACAGGCACAATAGATGGAACTTATCTCTCTCTCTCTTTCCTCTGCAATGGGAGGCTGTCTTTCCACAATCCATATTTTTCTCTTTCTCAACCAGTCTTTCTCTCCCCACCTTTCTCCCTCCCTATCTCCATCATCTCTACCTCTATGACCTCCATCTCACCATCTCCATTTTCATCATCTCCATCTCCATCTCCCTCATCTCCATCTCCACCATCCCCATCTCCATCACCTCCACCTCCATCACCTCCACCTCCACCATCTCCATCTCCATCATCTCCATCTCCCCATCTCCATTTCCATTCTCCATATCCATCATCTCCATTATCTCCATCTCCATCTCTCTCACAATCATTCCAGTAATGATCAAGACTGCAGTCATCACTTGATTCTCACTCTGTTCACTTCTTACATCTATGTCCTAGATATGTCTTCTGTCTCCTTTTAGGTCTCTCCTGTGCTTTCTTCCCCTACAATCCTGAAACTAAACATGCAGTCCACATGCAGGTTTAAATAAATATTTATTACACCAATGCTTATTAATTGCCAGTACCTTATCAGGTACTGTAACAGATACACTGAAGATTTGATGCTGACAAAAATAAATTTGCCCCTGAATTACTACAACAGTCTTCTAATTGGTATCTTGGAAGCCTATGTCTCTCCCTTTTCAATACATCAGGCCACAAATTAACTTTCCCAAATACAACTTTGATACCAGTTTTCTAAAATCATCAACCTAACTATCATAGCTCTGTCATATGCATTATGATCTAAAACCTTGAGGACTCATCAGGTAGGCCCCTCAGCTACGTTTCGAATCACGTCTGCATGTCTACCAACAAAATGAAATACCATCATACCTTCATCTCCCACCCTTGTCACCTCCAAACAGTGCAGTGGATCAACTCCCTTGGAGGTGAAAGTCAGGGGCATTGAGTCTCAAACTACCAGAAACAAGACTCTTTGGGAAAGACTGGAGTATCCAGGCTGATAAGGTCCATAGATTAGCTTCCCAGTGGAACAAGGTGGCACTATTCAGTGCCAAAGACACTGCCTATGCCCACAAAGCCAGATGCATATCTGAACAGCATGTATAGGACTTCTACAAATAGATTAGCAAGATTGATCACAGTCTTGTGTTAGGACACCAGGGGAAACCTCCTTCCTACAGTAGCATCCATGTTTTAGGTTTAAAACATGTCCTCTTTTTTTATTATCACAGGAGCAATGCACACATATTATAAATAAATTCAAACAAAACAAACATATAAAGAAAAAGTCAAAAGTCCCTCATACAACCTCCCCACTGAAGATTACTAGACATGAGGGAAACATGTTGCCCTGATATTTTCACTAGTTTTCAGTCTCCTTTTTCATTTCAACATCCCTCCTTTCTCAGCACCCTTCATAACAATCATAATATTGCTGACTCATTGTATCCCAAATTTGTACCTGCACTGGCATTCCCAAAAGTAAGAGAAAAGGTAGAAGGCAGGAAGGGCAGCGAGACCCTTGGGTGACCAAGGTAAACCATCCTCGGACTCCAGGATGGCAAGGATTAGGCTCACGCACACACCAGTGAAGTCTGGACTGCCAGCGTGGGTGCTCTTTGACCACTAGGTGGTTCTGTAACCTATCTGATGCAATCCCCACTTGCTGGCGGAAGTGAAGAACAGAAACATTCAGGATAATATTCCTGTCCCCATACCTTCCCTATGTGTTCCTGTTTTAATTTGCTGCCCCTCGGTCATGTCCAGATAGAATCTGATCATGCAGCCCATGGGAGACACACAGTCTCACAAAGGCTGCTCCATGTTTTCCGTGGGGGAAGAGCAAAGGGCCATTTTCTCCACCAGACTGGGCCCAGGCTCCGGCTGCTGGCTGCTTTCTAACTGTGGGGATAGACGAGAGTGTCTGTGTTCTGGGTACAGCAGGAATACACATCTCCTTATATTTTTTGGATGACTCCACATGTACTGCATTTATTCCTTCAACTCACTGTTGCCTCTTACAATCAGGGAACCAAGCTGGGTCCAGAAGATAGAGAGAAACTGGGGTACCTAGTCCTCGAGAGCATACCAGTTATATAGGAGCAACAAACAAGTGAATCACCTGACACCCATCCCCTCTGGATCTCAGTTTTTCCTAGGGTGTATGTCCCCTCCCTCCCTCAGTCCCTGGGTATCAGGCGTCTGCCCTCCTAGTGGGCGTGTGACTCCACCCTGGCCTGAGTTTTACATCCCTGCTAATACTAACTGGTTCAGGGATAAGCGTGTGGACTGATTCCACAAGATGCAACCTAAGGAATTTTTGCTGGGACTGTTGAAAAACAAAGCATTTTTTTCTATTATGCTGGTGTTGAACCTGGGAGTATGCAAGCCTGAGTTTGCTGGCGTCTTTTCCACCATCGTTGGAGGTCAGATTGAAGCTGGAGTTGGGGAAAGCAGAGTTAAGAGATGGAAGGAGGCTGGGCCCTGGTGATGTCACTTAAATCCTCAAATCAAAACATCCCCGAAGCTGGGCCAACTCCTGAACTGTCAAAAGATTTCTACTTTGCGTGAATCACATTTTCTGTCAATTAGACCAGATGTAATAAATAATATATGAGGTCTGCCCTGATAGCATCTGCCATGCAAACTGTTTTAATTATATTGACATTGGCTCAATACTTTCAAACAGACCTCGTATATATGTTATAATAAATACTAAAGCAGTAATTCCAATGCAGGGTGATAGAGGTATGATAGAATAGAGATTACTATAAACTGTTATTGCAATAAATAGAAATGATATCTAACCCTGGTACAGGGTTGTCTTCCTTAAGATAGATTTATATAGATACTTCAGAACTAATACTGTGTTAGTTTACTGACATAACAAAGTACCACAGACTTTGGCTTAAAAAAGAAAGAACAACAAAAAAAACTTTTTTGTTTTTTGTTTATTTTCTCACAATCTAGAAGTTAGAAGGTTAAGGATTGTTTTTTTCTGAGGCCTCGCTCCTCGGTTTGTACATAGCCTCCTTCTCCCCGATCTTCACGGGGCCTTTCCTCTGCACCTATCTGCCCAGTTTTCTTCTTTTTATAAGAATACCAGTCATACTGGATGAGGGCCCACCCTCATGACTTCATAATTTCCTTTTTAAAGTCTCTATCTCCAAATATAGTCACATTCCGAAGTACAGGGGCAGAAGGGGTTTAGAACATCAACATATGAATTTAGAGGGGATATGATTCAGCTCCCACCAAACACCTAATTTGGATGCACAGACAAACATGGGTTATTAGTCTCAATTGGCTTACAATCTACATCGGACCGACTGAAATGACCACAATGCATAGCTAAACAAATAAAACGTGTATTAGACACATTGCTAGAGGCGGTGGATTTATCATCTCAGATAAGACGATAGGCTTGTCAGATCACTGCTGTTGAAATAATCTGTTAACATAGGCAGTATAAATTTCTGAGTTTTGATGGAGAGGTTATGTCCAGGTAGTGTGGTATTTGAAAGGCCACTGAAACAGAGATTAGAGTCCTAGTGGACACAGCCAAGGTAGGTATGGGGGGCTCTGACAATCTGGTACATTTATGCAAGTCACCCCAGATTTCACTTTCTTTCCTGTTAGGCACTTTAAAAATAGTTGCTTTGTTTAATCACTGACAACAAAGGTGAAAAGGCTTTTTCCATGTTTATACATGAAGAAAATATAAGTGAAAGAGCTCAAGAAATTTGCTCAACTAGAGCTAGAATCGGAATGCATATTTGTCTGAGTCAAAATTAGTTTGTGAAATCATTGCCACATCACTTGGAGGAGTGGCTGCCCAGGAGCCAGTCCGCATCTCCTTATGTGGTGTGTTTAATAGAGTGGACAGGGTTTAAGCCAGTGTTTATAAAGAACCACTGGGAGCTAGTAAGATGCTGGACCCTAGTGATTGGGGGATAAATAGAACCCAACTGCGTTCTTTCTGTGAATTCTTGGTTAAAAGTAAGAGTATTTGATTTGGGAGAAAAACTAGTGAATATTTTCCAAATGTTGTTCACTTACACTTATAGCTAGCTTGCTTACATTTTGGAGTGCCTGCTTTATTTTTGTTTATTTATTTATTTATTTTTGTTTATTTATTTATTTATTTTTTGTTGTTGTTGTTTGTTTGCTTGCTTGTTGGGTTGGCTGGGTTTTGTTTTTGTTTTGTTGTGTATGTGTGTGTTTTGACAGTCGATAACTTAATTTAAAACAGGATTCCCCCCACTTTGCATTGGGAGATAAATAGATTTCTCAGGGTCATCCATTTTCTTTAGGAGCCATCAGCATTTTACAAATATTTTCTTTAGAAAAACCTTGTGTGATTATAAATAGGTATGTACGTACACATTATTTAGCTATGTCATCAGGTAGATGCATATTGACAAATTATTGTCATTGTATGCCATGCACTATTCTAGATCATGAGGAAATATCAGTGATCAAAATAAAATTTAAAAAGTCCTTTCCTCACCTCTGGTAGTCTTCCCCAAATTTTGTCATCTCAATCTAATCCTGAGGAAACATCAGACAAACCCAAATTTAAGGACATCAAAATATCAGACCAGTAACCTCCAAATGTATTAAGGTCATGAAAATCCAGAAAAGACTGAGAAACTGTCACAAATTGGAGGAAATTAAGAGCCATGCTGACTAAATGTAAAGTAGATCCTGAAACAGAAAAAGGGCATTGATGGAAAACTGAGGAAATCTAAATAAAGTCTGTAGTTTGGTTAATAGCATTGTGTAGCTATTAATTTCTTGATTTTGATAAACACATTAACATTCGGGGATGCACTGGGTAGAGGGTGTACATGAGTTCTCTGTACTATCTTTGTGGCTTTTCTGTAGATCCCAAATTATTGCAACTTAAAATACTTTAAGAAAATTCTTGCCTTCACAGAGATTAAATTCTTGTGGGAGAAGGAAAACAAACAAGATCCAAGAACTAGATTGTAGGTCAACATCAAGACTGGAATGATTTTGAAAACCCTCAGATTCTCTAAATGGCAAAAGATATTAAAAGTCAGAAGTAGCTGCTGAAACAGTGGGGTAAAGAAAAGGTGGAGCATGTGACTCTTGGGGAAGATAACAAGTTCAGAGTAGTCAATCACAAAAAACGGGGGAGGGGGAGGATTTCTTTGTTATTTTGTTCATTGCGCATGTTTGGCATTAAATTTGATTTTTTTGAAAGAGAATATCACATGAAAACATCATTTACCTCTATTGCTGTGTTTTGGGGCATCTCCTTTCATTTTGCCCAAGCTGAGCACCTCATTCATCTCACAGAAGTCCTGACACTGCTCACCACGGTCCTAGATGTTGTGATCCCCATTTTCAAGGTAAGCACAGACAGGTAAGCAGTTATCCAGGGCCACGAATCAATGAAGCACTCAAGCTGGAACCCAAAATCTATGTTCTTCACTATACTATACCATTTTTCCCTTATACTGAGTATGGCCTCAGACAGCGGATTTTGCATTATCTGAAGATGCAGCTTTTCACTACCATCATTTCAGCAGAACTTCCTGACTAATTGCTAACTGGCTGCTCGTGGTGGAATAATTATTAGATCATCAGATACACTGAGTTCTCCCTCAGTTCTTAGTAACCCAGTTTTATAACTCCATGGTTCATCTATGAAACATAGGGCCCAGACTTTATATCACCTATTTTCTCCCACTGTCTTTTCTGTGAGCTGTTTTGTCAGCTATAAATCATATGATTAAACTAACAGTGAGTGACAAATAATGACACATTATGATATTGATTGTGAACACCAAATCAGTCCCAGAGAAAAATTTAGGTCCAAAAAATTGGGTTGGCTTGTTTATGGTTCGATATTAAGAACACAGACAGTACATAGCATTGTACAGTATACTGTAAAAGGATTGCATTTTTTTAATACAGAAAAGGACATCATCTTTTTTGTTTAGGGTAGAATAAAGAAACTCCAATATTTGTTAGGGAATGATTGCTATAGTCAATTTCCAAGTGTCTCCTACATCCTGCATGGTTAGTGTGACAGATGGCCAAAGTAGACACAGGCACACTTGAGAAGGTACACACACACACACACACACACACACACACAGACACAGTGCCAACATCCACAATTTCTTTCCCACCTGCTGATTGGTTGCTGATAGTCTCTCGGAGTACAAAGCCTTTCAGTATACAATAGGAGTTAAATCTAGAATTCCAGAGCCCCTGAAAGAGGAAGCACATGATTTAAATTCACCTCAACTTCTAAATAGAAGCTATTACATCCTTTACAAAGAAAAGTGGGGAAAGTGAGGTTTATGGAGTTCAAATAGCAGGCTGGGTGCCGACTCCTTTCTAAGAGTTGTCTACAGCTGTTCTTACAAAAGGAGGCATTTCCTGAGAGCATTTGGGTGGTAACTCCATTAGTGAGGGTTTGCAAAAGGTGCTAGCAGCATGTTCTTTGCTGAAATACTGAAATAATGTGCAAAAAAATAAAACCCTTTTGCAAGTGTGAGAGGGCCATGAGCCCATGGGGAACTAGTCAAGAACTCTAGAGAAGATTTGGATGGCAATACTACTTTGGTAATAATTAATGCAAAAGGATCTAAGTTGAGACCTTTTCCATTGGGGCCTATCACAGTTTGGGGGTAGGGATAGGGAACAGGAAGTTTCCTCCACTAGAGCTACTGGGGATCTTTGACCACTGTATCACTCTCATGGATGGCTTCCCATCCCCACTGAAATAGGCTGACATTCCCTTGCCCTACAATGTTCTGCATAACTGGGCACAGCTGGTCTCTCCAGCCTCAGTTCAGGTGACTGTCCAGCCCCTGGCTAGTTAGTTTTAGTTCCTCAAGCACCTGGCTTCTTTCCTCTGTTCGGACAAGTCTTTTCTCTGTTCTTCCCCTCAGCCACTCCTACTCATTCTTCAGATAATCAGCTATCAAATATCATATGTGCAGGGTGGCTTCCCCGACCTTCTGGGACTATCCTAAGTCCTTCTAGTCCTGTATGCTCAACACTACCTTGCCTTCCTTTATCACACTTAATATAACCATGTTTAAATAATTATTTAAATTATGTCTAATTATTTGGTTAATGCTTACTTCCTTCACAGGACTGAAAGTTCTCATAGTACAAAGACTTTATCTATCTTACTGATTTTTACCTATAAAGATCCAGAGCAGTGCCTAGCACATAATAGATACTCAATAAACATGGATCAAATGGATGAATGGATTAAAGGTGGTTTATCAGACCTACAATGACCCTAGGAGGGCCTTGTTCAAACTCTTAACTTATAAAGGAAGAAACCAAAATCTGATGGATTTCCCACCTTGCCCAAAGACCTGCAGAAGAGCAAAATTTGAGTTAGGACCCACATCGCTTCACGCTGCCAGTATACTGTTCTTTTCTGTCCAGAGAGTTCATAAGCTAGTGATTCATCACACTGGGGGGAAACAGCAATTTCTGGCAAGTTCTTCAGATCCTCATTGAACTCACTGGTTTGTGTTTTATTTAATACTCACTTTATTGAAATGAGTCCATAGTCTATGCTTGTTTCTCTATTTCTCATTTGCTGGATCAAATGTTAATTGTCAAAAAGAAGAGATAATATGGCAGTTTGGCAAGGTTCTGCTAAACTAACGAATGTTTAACAGGATCACAGATGGAATCATTTGCACACAGGAGGGATTTTTTTCCCCCCAGAGTTTTGTCCCAATTAAAAGTTACAAGTTCAAACCAGGTTACCTGTCCCAATGAATAGAAGTTTGTGCATTCTTGAGCCTGAATACATATTGCTCTCTCTTTAATATATTCACTTCTTGTTTTTCCCACAGTTGACAAGCTGAGAAATATTTAACAGTCACTGTGTTCTTGAGTAAGACAAAATAGCTACAGGTTCGTTCATGCCCCTGTGCATTGGACAGGCAGACTGTTTTAAGGGGCCAACAAGAAGAAACATTCTTTTTATTTCTTTTGCACCCTGCAGTAGTAGCTTATTTTCTGGTCAACATTGAGTGCCTTTCTTATGCCAAGCACTGTGTTCAGTGCTAGGGATGCAAATACAGTTTTATTTATAATAGTCAAGATTTGGAAGCAGCTCAAGTGTCCATCAGTAGATGAGTGGGTGAAAAAGCTATGGTACATTTACACAGTAGAAAACTACTTGGTCATAAAAAAAGAGTAAATCGTATCCTTTGCAACAGCATGGATGAGCCTGGAGACTATTATGCTAAGTGAAATAAGCCAGTCAGAAAAAGACAAATACCATATGATTTCATTCATATGTGGGCTCTAATGAACAAGATAAACTAACAAAATAGAAACAGACTCATAGATAAAGAACAGACTGACAGCTGTCAGAGGGAAGGCTGGGTGAAAGAGGTGAAGGTATTGAGAAAAAAACCCTCAGATACAGACAGCAGAATGATGGTTACCAGAGGGAACGGGAGATGGAGGGAGGTAGAAGAGGTAAAGGGGGATAAATAGTGACATAGAAGACATGATTTGTGGTGGTGAGCACACAATACAATACACAGATGATGTATTATAGGACTGTACACCTATATAAATTGTATTAGCTAATGTCACTTCAATAAATTCAATAAAAACTAAAAATTAAAATAAAAATAACAGAAACAAGACAGAGGATATAAACCCAGCAGAGATGAAGTCTTTAAAAAAGGATCGTAGCCCTGGCTGGTAGCTCAGTGGATAGGCACTGGTCTGTGAACCCAAAGGTTGCTGTTTTGATTCCCAGCCAGGGCACATAACCAGGTTGCAAGCCAGGTCTCCAGCCGATCTGTAGCTGGAAGCATGTGAAAGGCAACCATACATTGATGTCTCTCTCCCTCTCTCTAAAAATAATAAATAAAATATTTTTTTTAAAAGATAGAAAAGAAAACAACTCAATTAAAAAAAAAAGAGGACTGTGTATTGAAAACCTTTTCTGAGATGCAAATTGACGTCAGGCAATGCTCCACCTCCATGTCTATGCAATACTTAGTGCTTTCTTGAAAGATTTTCTAGTAACATTGTGTTTCCAGTAACATTATGGAAACTTTATTTTAACTGTCTTTCAGAGGCATTGCAGAAATAACCTAAATATTTATGGCTTTTAACTCTTTTTAATACAAATACACTCCATTTGCATTGACTGTAAGGGTATTTTTTTTCCCAAGTTTCTATTCTAGTTTACCCTTTGGTATCAAATGGATGAATGTCAACATTAGTTAAGCAAAAATCTGTCCTCTTTCCCCCCATTTGCCTTTTCAGCAAATTTCAGTACTTGAAAGCCATTTATTTAAGCATGGCTCTGGAACCAAACTGCCTGAGTTCAGTTCTGTCACATTGCATCACATTAAGACTACAGACACAGTGCCTAGTTTCCCTGTGCTTCAGTTACTTTATTGGTAAAAATGGGGATAATAATACTATTTCCCTTATAGTGTCATTTAAGTAGTTAAATAGGACAATATTTATAAAGTGCTTTGGGAAATTCCTGGTACAGAATAAGTCCTTTATACTTGTTAACTATTGTAGGTATGAGAATATAATATTTAGGAGGGCAGGAATTTTTGTCTGTATTGTTTACTGTTGTTCCTACAGTAACTAAATAGTGCCTACCACATAACAGATGTTCAATATATGATCAGTGAACAAGTATATAATGTCATTTGCTTGTTTCATCTGCATAATAACCAAGGAGACCTTGCTAGAATTTATCATTCCAGAAAAATATAAATAGAAATGTAATTAAGGAGAAATCATTAAATTCTATAGTGACCAAATAATTAGACTCAGATGTGAGGACTCTTACCACTGAGGCGGCACTAATGGCCCAAATAGAGTAAATATGGAGCCCAATGAATTTCAACAACAGTTGCAGTAATATTGGTGATTGCAGCCAATACTAAGTATTTACTATAACCCAGGCAATTGATATGCATAATCTTTTTGAATGCCAGCATAGCCTTATGGGGTAAGTAGATTTTTATCCTGAATTTACAGATAAGGATTGAAGCTCAGAAAAGCTAAACAGCCCTGGCTGGTGGCTCAGTGGATAGGTACTGGCTTGTGAACCCGAAGGTCGCTGGTTTGATTCCCAGCCAGGGCATATAACCAGGTTGCAAGCCAGGTCTCCAGCCAGGTCCCCAGCTGGAGGCAGGTGACAGGCAACCATACATTCATGTCTCTCTCCCTTTCTGCCTCCCTCCCTACCCCTCTCTCTGAAAATAATAAAATCTTGGGGGGAGAAAAAAGTAAGAAAGAAAGAAAGAAAGAAAAAAAAAAAGCTAAACAACTTGCCCAAGCTTACACAGCTAAGAAGTTATGGAAACAGAGGATGTCAGACTCCAGAGACTAAGTTTTTAACTATGTGCTAATGTATTCAGTTAATAAAACAATGAGTTGAGAGTCGTAAAAATAGTTCAGGCTCTATTTTGAGTATCCTGCAAATGGGGTGTAGGGGGAATGGCAGAGTAGCAGCAAGAACATTAAAGGAAAAGGCGAGCATCTTAGGAACCAATATAAAGGGATGGTTATACTAAATAGAATGATGAATATTGGGGATATTTCCACAAAAGCTGGACTATAAAGCCTGTGACTGGAGAGAAAGGAATTTTCAGCTGTAGGTCAGGTGACTGAAGAAAAAGGTTGTCCTAAGTGGGCTCAGTGTCGTGCATTTGGCCTTTTCTTTTTCTCTTTGACTCGTATATGCAAGGACCACACTAATACACAAGGATTGTAGACTGCCATCTATTCATAACTCCTATCGTTACATATGTTGTGACCCTTTACTATAACATGCTGTTAGAGTCTGTTTAAACATTCCTGGCTCTCACTAAATATCACCTCTTCATGGGCAAAGACGATGTCTTTACTAATTTTAGTACCACCTTCTCAGTTTCTCCAGTCATAGCACAGTCCCGTTCACATAGTAAACACACAAAACATAACTGAATGAAACAAACTTGCTTATTACAAGTTCAGTGAAGTCTAGAAAGGGAGAGTGATCAACCCAAGAAGGCACGTAGGATGTGATTTGGGGTTGAGACGGTACCCCGTCAAAGTAAGAAATCATGAAAATCCCTCAACCTATGGAAAAGCTTAAGGTGACATTAAAAAATCAGACAGATGGATCAAAGCCATTTATACCTATGGCAGTGGAGGAAAGAACATTTTGGTGACTTAGAGGACATTTCCCATGCCATGTTTGAGTTAAAGCCCAACAACATGTAGTTCTAGAGGCCATCAGATGGCACTGCCATGACTCCCTTTTCACAGTGTCTCCCAGGAAGCTCAAACCACAATTAGTCTTGGTTTCAGCTGCAATAAGTATGATCAACTTGAATTTCTACTACAATTATCTTTTTTTCTCCATTGTTCCCTTTAGCTATTTATCTCTTCAACCCTTATCACCCTATGGGGAAAAACGTATTTGTAGTTTGCTTAAGATTAGCCTCTACCCCCATTTTATTAAAAAGATACTTAATGTTGTTCTTGGATGGGAACAAGTGCTAGCAAAGATTTAAGAAAATTTCTTATCAAAGATCACATGAAAATTAATGCTATTATTCTTGATTTACATCAAAAGGTTTGGCTCCCTTAACCCAACTAAAGAACATTGAGCAATGTGGGTGAACTTTGAAAATATGCTAAGTAAAAAAAGGAAAAAGCCATACACAAAGGGCCACATATTACATGATTTCAATTATACAAATACTCCAAAAAAGGTAAATTTATAAAGACTGGAAACCAGGTTTCCTTTTCAGGGTGATAAAAATGTTGTGAATTAGGTGGTGATAATGGTTGCACAACATTGTAAATGTACTAAAAACCTAATAAATTACACACTCTAAAATGGTTAAAAAAAAAAAAATACAGATCTTCTCCATCCATGATTCCAGCAGAGAATTTAGCTTTCCCTCATTTCCTTGCATCTCTCTCCTTCAGAGATTTAGAGAAGGGAGAGGAGAAGAAAGAACCAGCTCTCCAGATGTTCTGAATTTAATATCATCTAATAGTTTCAATATCATAAAGGAAAAGAGCTCAGAACTGAGATGCTTCAGAGTCCTTTGATATACATCATAGCAGACGTGTAGGGCCTAACTTCTTATTTCATGTTGTCCTCTAACCTCTAGTGTGTGGAGGTTAGAGGTGACAGGGACCATGGCACAGGTGGGGACAGGGAGTATGTGTACATATTGGTTAAGCACAGTTTTCTCCCCCCATCATTTCTACACCACAGTCCTACATAGTGTTCAAGTTATCCCACCTGTCATAGTTGATTGGTTCAGGGGAGACATGTGATCCAAACTGACTAATCAAAATATTTCTCTGGGAATTTTGCACTTGCATCCTAGATAATAAAATCATTCTCTCCTGAAGGTAGATGAAGCTGTGAACCATAAAGTTTGGATAATATCAACAGCCATGCTTCTGCTATGTGGAAAAGCCTTCTGCTATGTAGGCAGCAAGGAAGGAAAAGATTTAAAGAGAGAACAGACCTGGGGACTGAGGAGAAAGTATTTGGTTATGTACATGATTCCAGTTGCCGCTTAGCCTGAGGTTCATTTACGCTTCAGATTTTGCAGTGGCCTGGCAAGGTCATGCATGTGCCATAAGTTCTCATCCAAAGCTAGATCAATGGTAAATTTCTTTGGAACAGAAGCATGTCAAAACTAGTCATATGGTTATCACTCAGTAAAAGATTATAGAAAAAAAAAAATTAGAGATTCTATCGAGTCATAGGAAGACAGTGTTCCTAGTTCCCCTTTAATGAGTGAGAGCCAAAGATGACAATAAATCCACTGAATTTCTTAATGAATCTACCATGTTCCTTGAAGAAGAAAATTGGAAGAATATGTGTGGTAAGAAGATGAACCTTGAGTGAAAACTTATTTTAATATTGCCCTTCAGTTGGGAAAAAGGTAACTGAGTATAGGCTTACAAGGCCACCTTCATCTAGCTCCTGTTCAGGTACCCAAATCAGAGTTGCCACTTGCTACACAAAACTACATTATGGCCTGACCCCGGAGCGTATCATCTGTATACATGGAGATGGGCTCATTTCTCCAATTACTGTACACTTTCCTGTGATTGAACTGCCTGTGTGCCCTCTGTTTGCTAGGACACCCTAATGTACCGCAACACCTGCAAGGACAGGAAGACACAGGTGGGGACCACAGAAAGAAGTCAGGATCTCATAGGTCTTTTCTCATGCATGTTAGGCTAAAGCAAAACAAAACAAGAAATGCCTTCTCTTAGGCCTGAAGAGTGAAAAGAACGTAGAAGTTTAAAGGGCACAGCAGCCCCTCCTGCCACACTGAGAAGAGAAGAGCTAGAAGAGTTCCTGTCCCCGCTTCTTAGAAGAGTAGCACAATGGTCCTAGCTTCCCTCCTGCCCATGAGTCCAAAGCCCCATCAAACCCTTGAGGGACTAAATCTCCATTTACTTCAAAGAAAGAATGACTGTAGGAGATTATTTTTTAAATATATTTTTAAAAGCTTTTATTTATTATTTTTAGAGAGAGGGGAAGGAAGAGAGGCAGAAAGGGAGAGAGACATCAATGTATGGTTGCCTTTCACCTGCCTCCAGCTACAGACCTGGCTGGAGACCTGGCTTGCAACCTGGTCATGTTTCCTACTGGGAATTGAACCAGTGATCTTTGGGTTCACAGACCAGTGCCTTATCCACTGTGCTACCAGCCAGGGCAAGAGATATTTTTTAAAATTCATTTTCCAATGGCAGTTGACATATGTTAGTTTCAAGTGTAGTATATAAGGGGCAGCACCCCCACCCCCAAGAAAACCCTAGAATTTATTTATTAAAAAATTGTGTATTTATTCTTACATGATTAAACTTTAGTCACCTTTAAAATACTCTCTCCATTTGATGAAATCAAGACACGTTTTTCTACTGCACAAAACAATTTTTGAACTTGTTGATGTTGATGCCTTTTAGTGCTTTTGCCATTTTTTGTTTCACCTCTTCCAAATCAGCAAAGTGTTTCCCTTTGAGGGCTTTTTTTCATCGGGGAAACAAAAGAAAGTTACTTGGGGTGAGGTCAGGTGAATAGGGAAGGTGGGGCATGGGGGTCATGCTGTTTTGGTCAGAATCTGAACACTCAGCACAGTGTGGGCAGGTATGCTAGTAAATCACCATCATGAAATGGGCAAATGCTTGGAAAGAGTCTCCAAGAAGTATTCACTGATGCTGAATACAGTCTTTTGCAACAGCACCAGCTGGCGCACTGATACAGATGGATTCCAAGAACACACTCACCTATGAGAAGCCTGTGCTATGAGGGGTCTGCCCTCAAGAAGATAATTTTGTTTTTTCTTGTCTTTTTTTTTTTTTTTTTATCATCCCTTATTTGTCTTTTGAAGTACACACCCTGTTCACAATCATTCCCTCCATTGGTCCCTGGAGCCATGCTTCTCACTGTGACTCTAGCCCTTGAACGAAGACATGGTTGATTCAATGACACTGTAGGAGAAAGAGGGAGACACTTCTTTTCCAGACATGAAATTTCACCCACTTTGTAGGAATTCTGCCTTTGTTACGTTTCCAACCTCCTTTGCCCTTTTCTCCCGGGGAGGAGGAGCCAGTCACTGGACTGATGAGTTTAGGAGGAAGCACCAACCCCAGCTTGCTTGCTCCAACATGCCCTCCTGCTGCTTCTGGGCATGTTGCCCATTGGGAATGTTTCTTTTGTTCTGTTCCTCGTCACATGGATAAAGGAAACTGCCCCACTTGGAAGCCCACTTGCATATATTTCAGCCACCTTTACTGATGATAAAGTTGATAGGTTATTTTTCCTCCCCATTCTTTTCTCAAGTGCTTTAAAACCTGGGTTGGAAAGAGGATGTTCAGGGGTTGTTGGAACCCTCTCAAATCCCAAAGGGCCCATGACACAACTCAGGCTGATCAGACCCTCTTCTCTGGGGACAGAGAGCTAGATTAGGTCTGTCTGGGGCGTTGGCTCAGACATGTCAAGTTGGGAGTAGGATGCAGCCACATTCTGTCTGCCATTGGACAGAGGTTCAGAGGAAAGTGTTCTGATGAGAGAAATCAGGAGCCATGTGAGCATGTCACACAGAAAAGCACAGGGGGCTCTGAGGATTCCGACTGGTAGCTTTGGTCCTTCCTTCTGCCAGGCAATGCAGGCGGCTCAGGGGATCTACACAACCCGGCTGAATCTTGAATATAAATTCATCACCTGGGAGTTTAAGCAAGCAGAGTTGGTTTCTATTAATTAGCACCAAGAGACTTTTTAATACCGTTGGTAAACATTTATTTTTCAAGATACTCCCAAGAAAAACAATTAACATCTTCTCTTACCTTAAAACATGTTTAGAAGGATCTGTGTTTCTGTGAGTGAATATTTATGTGTGCATATAATTCACTCTAATTTAGTGCATTATATCTGCAAATAAGAGGCTGACAATTGCCTCCTAAGAGGTTTCACAGTTCTGGAATGTGCTATCTGCTCTGTTCTAGTAGCTGCTATTTGAATGTAAAATAGAGGAGAATGCTGGCATTCATTAGCAGTGGTCTCTTGCCCCTCTCTGTCACCCTGGAGAGCCAAAAGTGAGGATATGTGTCTCATTTTCAACAACAGCATTAACAACAAAATAATACTAACCATCACTTATTTTGTGGTTTGCAAAATGCTTTTGCTTCCATTTTCTTTCCCTCCTCCTGCCCCTCTCTCTTTTCTTTTTCTTTTTTCTTTTTACTCCCAGAAAGGTAATGTGAGGCAGTCATTATTAGTTCCATCCCCCAGAGGCAAAAATAAAGAGTTAAGAGAGATTAAGGGACTTGCCCAGGTCTATGTAGCTGGAAAGTGGTAGTGTTGGGGCCAGATTCAAACCTGAAATCTTGTGTTTTCTCCAAAACCCCATGTTGCTAGGAGAAAGGCTCTCACAGACTTACTTAAGACTGTCCATTGAGAACAAAACTAAGTCACAGAACTGCATCAAACGAGAGAACTCAACTTTCAGTAGAACAAGAAGAATCTTTCCTATCAGAACACAGAGAGTGGCCACTCACCCTTTTGGAGACTGAGGGCCCCCACAAAATCTCCTGGGTGCAGTGGTTGTCATGGCTACGAAGGAGTTAGGGGCATTTTTTGGTGTATTGGCGTATCATGAGCTATGTGTTTGTTTGGATGAATGAATAAAAGAAATGGAAATATATATATATATATATATATATATATATATATATATATATATCTATAATCTAGGAGTACTAACTTTAGAGGAATTCAGATGGGCTTCAGAGAAAACCCCTGAAATTTGAATTAAATTTCGTGTATTTCACGCGTGTTTCTAAATATGGGGTCTGGGTTTTATCAGAGCCTCAAATTGATGGCTGAGCCAAGAAGTTACATATCACTGGTATTAATTATAAAGGAGGAAGCAGTGTCATAGAAGGAATTTTCCTTTTTGTGACTGAAGAGGCACATTGCTAATATGTTTTTGGATTGAGGAATCAGGCCCAGCTATGGGCTGGTTTAAGAAAGGTCATTGATACACTCAGAAAAAAAGTCCATAGAAGAGTTATTTTGGATTGTGGTGCACAGAGAAAGCCTACAAGCTAGGCCATTTCCACCTTGTTTGCAGAATTTCAAACTAAATTTTGAAGTGAAATAATTGGATTGGGGTTTCTCAAGCCTTATTTTTTATTTTATTTTGTGAGAATAAGCTTATAGCCCATCTATTTGGAAGTTTCAGGGTAATCTATCCTAGACATGAAAGACTGGACCAAATGATCTACGGGACTGCCTTTTATAACTGCAACGTAATGTAAAGACTCTTGATAGAGAATGCCCCTGGGTTGGGATTCTATATGATGAATTACATCTTGTTGTTATGGTAACTTATGCTCTAAATATAGCATGAAGGCAGAAAGGATCCCACTTACAAGGCAACATAAAATTGTTATGACAGCAGTAGTTTTAAATATAAGCAGATTAAACTTGTTTTTTTTTTTTTTAATATATAATGAGTTTTATAAAGTCTTAGGCATGAGTCAAACTTTCATCCTAACTCATAAATATAAAACTAAAGAGAAACAGAGTGAACACACTGAAAAGTTCTCTCCCTTCAGGGTAGAATAGTTAGATCAAATATTGGGTTGGCCAAAAAGTTCATTTAGTTTTTTTCTGTACGATGGCTCTAGTAGCACTTAACTGTCTTTAACGTCATTCAAAACAATTTTGTTAGATTATGTTGTAACAGCTATCACGTCAGTGTGCACTAAAAAGTATTTACCAACATTAGTGAATTTTTGTGCAGCCATTTTAATATTGAAGATGGAAGAATATATGCAACATTTTCAGTGTGTTATGTTTTGATGTTTCAAGAAAGGTAAAAATGCAGCCAAAATGCAGAAAAAGATTTCTGCAATGTATGGAGAAGGTGCTACGATTGATCGAAGGTGTCAAAAGTGGTTTGCAAAGTTTCTTGATACTATTGACATTTTGGCCAAATAATTCTTTGCTGTGGGGCTGTTTTATGCATTGGAAGATATTTAAGCAGCACCTCTGGCCTCTTCCCACCAGAGATAGTTGACATACTCAAAACATCCAAATCAATAAAGCTATTGGTAAAAATGAAAAAATGTGTCTTTTATTATATGGAGAAAACTAAATGGACTTCTTGATCAATCCAATCTATTGCATATATAGGATAGAATATGTATTAATATTAAAATGCATGTTTTGTATGTTTTGTTTCCATGCCTTTTGAAGGGTCTGCATAATATTAGCATAATTATCTCTAGGTGGTGATATTACTAGTCACACACAGGCATACATAGCTCATCTTTTAAAAGGTGTATTGAAATGTAGTTCATATACCATATAATTTACTTATTTAAAGTGTTTAGTCCAGTGGTTTTTAGTGTATTTACAGAGCATACTGCCATCACCATAGGCTAACCACCTCAAAATGAAACCCCATATCCATTAGTGGTCATTCCTCTTTCTTGACTCCTTATACCCAACCTAGTCCCTGGCAACCACTACTTTCCTTCTTATCTCTGAGAATTTTCATATTTTGAACATTTCACATAAATAGAAAAATGTAATATTTGGTCTTTTGTATTTATTTCTTTGGAATATTTTAGGGGAAAGGGTTCTTTATTCACTACAATCTAGGTAGATTGTATTTGCCTAGAGAATGAGGCATCCTTTTTAATTTTCGCAAAAGTGCAGAATTAGTTAGTAGAAGTCCTACTTTTAGTTGAACTCAATACTTTCTTGCAATGAAAATTTCCTAATTTGATACATCATTCATCACATTTTCTTGAGTTTGTTGTATGACTTGTATGCCACTAAACAGTCAACTCCATGAGGGACAGGCCCAATGGTATGAATCAATCCATCCTACGTGGCTGGCATGTAAGTAGATGATAATAAATGCTTAATGACCAAGGGGGAGGGGAATTACTATATTATTCAATTAGTGCCATTGCAGGCTATGCTTATAAGATGTGAAACATCTGGATCCTTGAGAATATTTGGATGGCTGACTGAATATTTTTATCTTAATGTGGATGTTTTGGCATCAAGTAATGTAACCCCAAGCTGAGCCTGCAAAAATCAGAGGCCTTCATTCTTTTATTTTCAGATGTGGTAAGGACCTGAACCATCTCACGGATGAGTGATTGCTATTTAACACACTGTCATCCTAACTCTCAGGGAATTTCCTCCAGCAGGGCATAATGCAGCCAAGAGTCCTTTGGGAACTCTTTCCTCAGTCCAGATGTTAAGTATATGACAAGATGTGTTCTAATGTGTTACTGAAGGCATAGACTCTGAAGAGAACTCAAAAAAGGAAATTGGTAGCTAAAGTCAAAGATCCTTTATGGGATCAGAGGCATCTAACAGATGTTTTGGTGTTAGAATGATTGTTGACTTTTTTCTTTTTCCTTATCCCTCAAGCATTGTCTCTCCAGACCCCTATTATTAGATTGGCTGCATAACTGGAAAACAACAAGAGTTAATCAAAGGAACTTAAAAGAGAATGGAAAGCATTCTCATCATTCTTAATAGGCTTATCACACTTTCCCTGACCTAAGGGTGTTTTGATTTAAAATTCTAGTCTAGGCATATTTCAAGATGCAAACTTATTTTTATCATATTTGAAAGCAAATGTATGAATAGTTTTTATTAGATTATCATATTAACTTTCCTCTTTGAGTTTCAATTTCTGTTTAAATTCAAGCTTTCAACATTTTAGAGTAGAAACAGGAAGTAACACAGGATCTTATCAATATGAGGACTTTTCATTTTTTGTTGTTGCAAAGTTACTTAAGTAAAAGGACAACTATTAATTCATAGATATAAGTAATACAAGGGTTAGTCTAGCTTCAATTATGCCTTCATCTTGGACTCAAGCAACATCACCATGCTTATTCCATTACACTAACTTAATTCCCAGGTTTCTCATAGTAGTAAAATGATTACAATTGCTCCAGCTCGTGCTTATTCTCAAGTTCAACAGGTGAAAATGAGAACCTGTCTCTCTATCAAAGGATTCCCAGCCCAAATTTCATAGCATCTCCTTTATCTGTTAGGTTCATATGCTCATTCCTGAATCAGTAAGTGTGACCATGCAAATAAGAGGTACTGATTGGCTTAAGCTGTTTATTTCACACTTGAGCTGAAGGAGGAGTGAACCAGGAGTGAATCAGAAATTCTCTGGTTCAAATCCAGGAAAAGCAGAAATGGATTTGGGGCAAAGCAAACAATTAATGTCCATTGAAGATGCACTTTAGTTATTTTATTTTAATACAATAGATTATTTTAAGGTTAAAAAAAAGAAAAGGAAGAGGCCTAAAATTCAGTACCCAGCACAATGCATAGTATAGGTTAGTTGGCTCAGTAAATATGGTGGAATGAATGAATAAATAAGTTACTAAATGAATACATTCTAACCAATGTGTTCTCCAAACTCAAGGGAAGGTAGCAAAATGTTTGGTCCCTGTGAAGCCCCACTCTTTCACTTATAAGATGAAGGCCAAACACCACCCTCTCCTCCCGCAAATGATCAAGAGAAACAGCCTAGAGCACCAGGGCCCCTGGATTGTTTCAGGTTCATAGGCCGTTTTATACCCTGGAGGGGGGAATGGGCTGTTTTTCAGTGACCTCCTCTACCCATCCTGTAAAATACCCGGCCTTTTCTGATTGTGGACCACATAACACTGGGATTTTATTCTTGCCTTTGGCGTCCCGGCCAAAACCCAACAGAACATCGTATCAACATGATGTTACATATACTTTAATACAACCACGCAACCAATAAGTCCTCCCTTGACATCGTCGACTGGATCCGCAACTTGAAGTGAAATGATATATAACGGAACCACTTTTTTACCACAGGCTACTTGATAAAAACAAGAGTTAAGTTTCTACGCCACGTCATCAGTGTAGCAATGAAACAGTGACACTATTCGAGGATTTGCTGTATAAACTAAAAAAGCAGATATAGAAAGGAAAAAGGAAAAGGGAGAAAAAAAAAAAAAAACCCATGAAAGGAAAGATGGTGCTTGTTGGCTAGAGCATGAAGATGGCACCACCAGCCACCCGGAAGAGACCGCGCGTGCCGGAACGTGGAGATGCCTGAAGGAGAAGGACGAGCTTTGTCCACTTAAAGCTCCTGCTCCTCTCAGTTCGTCACCTGCGTCCTGAGCCTCAGGCAAGACGCCTCTGAGAGCGCGGGCCCTTTAAGAGCGGTGCGTGGCTCTTCCCAGCGTGCGTCTAACAGCTGCAGCCCGTGGCTTTTCAGAGCCGGGGGGCTTTGAGGCACCTCTTGCTGGTACAGGCCTCAAAAGTGAAGCGCGCCTGCTGTGGGGTTCCAACCCTTCACTCCTCCAGGAGAAATGCCAGGGCTTGGGTTCCCAACTGGTTGCGGGGCGCCGTGCTGGAGGTGGCAGGTATGGTGGCCTTGTGTTCCAAAGTCCCGTGCGGCTTTGACTCGCCTCAGACCCGGCGTGTCCGTGTCCGTGTCTGAGGAGCCGCGGAGCCCAGGCTTGTGCCAGGGCCCTTGAACCTGAACCTCGCTCTCCGGCAGCTGGGCCGACCAGCTTCTCCTGCTCCCGCCTCTCAGGCCTTAGACTTCGGGAGTCACACCAGGGGCCCCGGCGTGGCCAGATTATCCCCGCGGCTTTCCCGGGTCTCCAGCGACTTCTCTGCCGTGGTAACCGCGAGAACCGACTGCTGTGACTTCCTCTTTAAGTGTATCTGTATCCGTGGCTTCCTGGTTCTGTTTCTCTGGAGAACACTTGTTAGTGTTCATTTGCCATAACAAATGAAGGCAAATTAGCGGATTTAAACAACACTCGTTATTTCACGGTTCTGTAGGTAAAGAAAAGAAAGGGGAAAAATCCAGTGAGCTTGACTGGTTTCTCTGCTCTGGGTCGCAAAAGGCCAGAATCAGGGTGTTGGTTTGCCCGCCTAGAAACGACCGAGAATCGGTATCCAGGCCGCGTCTTGTTGTTGAGAATTAGCTTCTTACAGCTGCAGGACCAGCTCCTGTCTCCTCGGTGGCTGTCATCTGGGCCCCTCTTAGCCCGTCGAGTCCTCTCCAGAACTTGCATGGAACCTGTTCTGTCCCTGCACCAGCTATGGCATCAAATCCTTCTCAAGCTGCTGCCTCCTCTTCCTACCTGAAAGGCTCATGTAATCCATTGCCGTTGGCCCCATCTCCTAATACAGGATGCCCTCCCCATTGCCAGGTCAATTGATTAGGAGCCTTAATTCTATTGCAACGTCCCTCTTGTCATGTCGGGAGCAAAAGATGTGGAGATCCAAATATCCTGCCTCCAGACTTGGTACTCGGTGTTCTCTTCCAGGTTTGTATGAGTTCATGCTGCCTCCAGCATTGTAAAAGAATTTCCATTTCCTCCCTCTCCCTAAGCATGGGCCTTATTATTAAAGCAATGAAAATTACTGTCCGAAACTTCACATTTGATAGGTGAAAAGGCATCTCACTGTGGCTTGAATTCTGCTACTAAGATTATTAACGAAGTGGGAGTTTAAAGGACCTATTTTGAGATGGTCAATGCAAAGATCCATACGGGATAGCAGCAGGGCTGTGTGGCGGGAGGAGAATGTGATTATCTCTCTGCTCTGCAGCCTGGTGTGAAGGAGGAGCAGCTGGGAATTGTAGGAAACCGAAGCAGATGGGGAGCAGCTGAATCAACGAGGAAGGGATCCTGATCCATGGTAAGTTCACCAGGACTGCTCTCGCCAATGGCTGGTATGTGTTTTGACACACGCACCCCTCACCCCCCCAACAAACTCCTGTTTTTTTGTTTTAGCATCTTGTGCCAAATGTGCCATAACATACTTCACAGGTTATTTATTTCTCACTGAAAAAAAAAAAAAAATTGATGCCAGATTCAGGTTGCTTTCAAAACAAAGGATGTGAGAACCAAAAAATTTAAACTGCAGGATGACTGCTGAAGGATAAAGGAGAAACAGATTGAGAAGCCAAAGCACAGCGGGGCTTGTTGATGGTCTGTCATAAACTTGGTAAGATAAATACATGCATTGAAGCAAAGTCCTGTATTTTACACACACACAGTTAATTTCATGGGAAAAAAATGTGATAGCATCTTGATGCTCAATTCAGAGACTAGGAAACTGTACAAGGACTTGGATTTTATCCACACATGTGTTAGGGAAGCATTTGGCTCAAATGACCTGGATTAGGTAACATGAAGGCTATGAATTCAAAGCCTTTCCCTTGGCTTTGTTTGTATGGACAAAGTGAATGGAAAACTTGGCCAAGGTTGTGATGTTAAACTCTGCTGATAAATTGTCTGAAATATCAGCCCAAGGTTCCTAGCACAGCAATTATGTATGTATACTTTGCCTTCTAGCAGCCTGCAGTTTGCATTGTTGTACAAATTCATGCACAGGCAGTATTCATTTGACTTTATTTGGAAAAAAAAGGTAACAGAAAAGTGTACGCAAGAGTGATTAATCTGGTGGGGGCAAGTAGTGACCAGAGGGGGCTTATGGAATTAAATAACTTTTTTTTTGGAAATTAAATGTTAGCTACACATAAATGATCCATTTGTGAACCTGCGGACTTGGCTCTTAATGATATATGCACCTTACTGAATGTGTATTGTGATTAAGCAATATATTTAAAAAGGAGGGTACGTGGTGGGAGGTTAAGTTTGAGAACATTTGTCAGGCGTTGCAAAATCTCTAAAATTACAGGTTGTTAGAGGAAATAGTTTCATCAATTCTGGAGGTTAAGGAATTATGCTCTGTATTCTAGGGTTAAGCCCACAGATGTGTTGGGTCCATAGGTTTAAACAAAAATTAAACTAATTGTTCACTTTTGAAAGTGGAGAGAATTTACATCAAAACCAAACTTGCAAGCTTCCTTTGAAAAGTTAGCACTGGGCTTCCATTGCCACATGACAACAATCTGGTGGTACAAAATAGAGGCTGCCTATTCACAAGACCTGAGCTTTCCACTTTGTCACAGCCTCCAGCGTTCCCTGTGGTATGTCTGCCAATGTTTTTGACCTCTATTGCTTGTCAGTAAATCTTATTGAATGTGCAGTTCCTGATGGAAAATTACAATGTGTCACATAGACCCGAACACTAGGTAGCTTTTTGATGTGGAGTGAGGTTTAGCTTACAGAGAATGCAGTGAGAGATGTGTTTGGTCATTATATGGTTAACCACATCAAGGCAGATAGCCTAAGTGGAAAATCTGAGTCTCTAGATCTGTCTGATTTGTGCTTTGTAGATATAGAAAAGGCCTTCATCACAATTTACCATCCATATGTTCCGAAGCCCACTAGGTGCTGCTTTTGAACGAAAGTCAGAGGAACGAATTCCAAATGAACCCAGTGCATATGTTTGGAACAACCATAAAAACAGATTTCCAGGTTGCAGCTGTAGTACTTTTATTAATCACATCTCCAGTCCCTGGGATGTAAGCCTCACTTAAAAATGAAGTGAGGCAAGATTTGGAATCTCAGTGCTTTGTGCTGGAGCAGCCCTGAGCTGCCTGCCTGCGCAAATCACTTGAGAAGAGGCAAAGTGAATCGGGATGGCTGTGGAAAGAGAGCCTCCCGGGGTCCTCTGTAGACCCCTTGGAATCTGGGAATCCAGAGATGCATCCTTAAATATGTACGTACATGTGGATCCTGGCTGTCTGCAACAGCAGAAAGGCAATTACAACTCCAGGGTGTGTGGATGACTACATGCACGTTGGTCTTCAATGTTCTCGCAACAACTGCTTCCCAAACAATATTTCTAGCTAATGTGTGAACAGGTCCCAGTTGCTGTCTCATTTAGAAAGAGGATGGGTATTAGAGTTAGCTGAGCAGATGCCTGCAGCTGTGACTGGAAAAGTTTTCAAGTCCTGTGAGTCCCAGAATTTGTCTTAGTTGGCTGGCTATTGGAGAGCTGATGACATGTTCGAAGTCCCTCCACATGACATTGGTATTTCTGTCCCATCTTAGAATTAAAATACTGTGGGTTTTATATGTATGTTAGACTTATTTGAGCCCCAGTACATTTTCATTTTTTTAAATAGTGGTAGGGTTTGAAAACTGGGAGTATCCTGCGCTACACCTGACAGGATGTACCTGTTGTCTGAGGGTCCTTACTTTGGGGTATAAACAAGAGATCTGTCTAATACAACTTGTATAACTGCAGAGGCTGCACAACAAATCAAGTCACTTTCCTGTGGTCACAGGAACAGCAGCAAGAATGAGACTAGAACCCTGAACCTTTAGTAAATCAGGCTTCCTTCAGCCAAGTAATGCTGAGAGTTGTAACAACAATCTAAATGGTTTGGTCCAGTGACAATTTGTAGTATGTTGACAGGATATCATATATTTATCCAAAAAAAATTGAAGATTTCTGTTTGTCAAAATATTTATGTTAAAAAGAAAAAACCGATAACCAGAGGAAAGAAGGCGACAGAGTAGAGAGCAGTGCCGATGGTGTTCTTGAGTACCAGAGCAGCTAAAGGACATGGTAGGGAGTGTGAGACGTCTTGAGGACCCTAAGAATTGGAGCGGTCAGCATCTGGACACAGGGGAGCGCAGCCCAGAGGCAGAGGAGACCAGCAGGACAGTAGGTGAGGCGTTCCCGACCGACAGGCCAGCGGGCCAAGGTGGGCTCTGGGCAGTGGTGGCTCTGCCCAGAGGGGCACATTTGACTGAGGCCAGCTCTGGGCTCCCTGGCAACTGGAAGTCTCAACAGTGAAGTGCGGGTGGCGAGGGCAAACGCCGTAGGGAACACGGAATTGAACTCCTGCAGGGGAGGGACTATGTGAGAGACTCACTCCAGCAACAGGGAGAGGAGGCTCCTCGCGGGGCTAGAGGTGGAAGAGAAGAGTCCTGCAGGGAGCCGGAGCGGGGGAGCGGGAAAGTGCACCGGCCGGGGCAGCAAGAGGGCTGAAAAAGGTGCTGCTGGGCCACCGGGGAAACAGCAGCTAGAAGCCCCTGCGAGGGGGGAGGCCCAGACCTGTGCAACCACACAGGCCCCCAGGCTCCACACAAACTCCAGGAAACTCCAAACGGTGAGCCGGGAACTAGTAGCGGGGGGTAACTGACCCGCCATTGCTGGAGACAAAGGCCGCACAGCCCACGCCTGGGAGGGGCTCATCACAGAGGCCGCGTAAAGGACTCCTCAGAGAGCTGGTTGGCTTGGAGGATTGGTGCCCACAGTGGGAGGGCGGGGCAGTGTAGGCAGACCCCGGGCAGTGTTGACAGACAGGGGCAGCCTCCTCCCGGAACTGCTGGGGCGGGGCCAGTCATCACAGGGACCTGCAAAGTTGCGGGCTACCCTGCAGGGGTGCTGGGTGCTCCTCACAGGTGGGAACCTCTGCCAGAAGTGGGAGGGGGCAACCTGTGGGCTCCAGAATACCAGCAGCCCTAAAACCCAGCCAGGCTGCTGAAGGCCCAGCCTACCTTGGGGCAGACACTCAGAATCAGCCCTGGCTGTGACAATCAGAGGCCCTGCCATGTGCCAAGACTGGCTAGAATATAGACTATAGACTGTAAAGTCCTGACCAAGAAAAAGAGGCAGTCTCGGGAAAGGGATTGCTGCTAATCTCAAGCACCTGAGTCACACCGAGAGCAATATGAACTATTAATCCCCAACATATCCTTTACAAAAGTTACTTCTCACATATTCTTAATCCCCCCGCCCCATACCTCAATCCACCTAAATACCCAAGACCCTCTCCCTACTCTTGAATTAAAGTTTACGCACTCTGTGGCTTCAACGCATTCCCAGTCCTCAATCTAAGTATTCCTCCCTTCCCCAGCCTTTCTAAACCCTTTCTTTATTCTTTTCTTCCTTCCTCTTTCTTTTTTTCTTTTTTCTTTTTCTTTTCTTTTTTCTTTTCCTTTTCTTCCTGGTAAAGCCCACAGGTTCTGGCTCCACCTGGACCAATCAGAAATCATAAAGGGGGAACAGACACCTAAACCTTTTTTTTAAATATTGATTTATCTTTGTCTTGTGACTTTCTCCCCCACCCCCTCCTTTTTTTTTTTCTTTCTTTCTTCTTTCTTTTCTCCCTGATAAAGCCCACTGGTCCTGGCTCCACCTGGATCAAAGAGAGACCATAAAGGGTGAACAGACACCTAAACCCTTTCTTTATTAATATTGATTTATCTTTGTCTTGTGACTTTCTCCCTTTTTTCTTTCTTTCTTTTTTTTTCTAATGCTAAGAGCCCTCAGATCTAGGCTCCATCTGGACCAGTAAGGGATTATTAAGGGTGAACAGCCATCTAAACCCTTTCTTCTTATTATTATTATCATTTTTATTTTTTTACTTTTGTATTTTTTTCGTTGTGTTTGGTTTGGTTTGGTTTTTTGTTTTTGTTTTTTTTGTGTGCGTGTTTTTTTTGTTTGTTTTTGTTTTTCTTTCTGCTAAAAGCCCACAGGCCTAGAATACAACCAGACAGCCCAAATAAAGGACACACCAAGAACAGCAAGTGGAGAAAATCTGGGAGACGGCAACACTGAACTCCACAAATCTCCTATCACAGAAGGGTGCTCAACTAAGGCAAGGAAGCAAAGCACGTTAACCCAAGGAAAGAACAAAAATAAATAAATAAATAAAAAGCAAGCAAGAACAGACATCCAAAATGGGGAAAAAAAGAATCAGTCCATCACCAAAAAGAAAGGAAGAATCCCCAGAAAGAACACAAAATGAAACAGAGGCACCTGGAATATCAGATAAGGAATTCAAAAGAATAATGATAGAGAAGCTCAGTGAGCTCAGCCACATCAAAGAAAACTATAAACGACTCCAGGAGAACTACAAAGAACTCCAGGGAAATTACAAAGAACTCCAGGGAAGTTGCAAGGAACTTACTGAGAACTACAACAGCATGAAAAAGGACATGGAAACTATCAATAAGTGCCAGGAGGAAATGAAGAATACAATTTCTGAATTGAAGAATACAGTAGAAGGAATCAACAGTAGGCTAGAGGAAGCAGAGGACCGGATCAGCGATTTGGAGGATAATGTAGACAAATACTCCAAGACAGTACAAGAGAATAAAAAAAGGCTGAACAAGACTGAAGAGGGGTTAAGAGAGCTGCAGGACAACATGAAACGTAACAACATCCGTATCATAGGGATACCAGAAGGAGAAGAGAAACAAGGAATGGAAAACCTGTTCAAAAAAGTCATGATAGAAAATTTCCCTAACA